>JAUZNK010036625.1:0-17866 GCA_035046665.1 Euphysa ruthae
CGTCATCATCAATATCATAATCATCATCGTCATCATCATCGATATCGTCATCGCCATTGCCATCGTCATCGTCATCATCATCATCATCACCATCATCATCACCATCATCATCATCATCATGATCATCATCATCATCATCATCAACATCATCATCATCATCATCACCATCATCATCATCACTGAAATATATGTTATGGGTGTCTCTAGGTGGTATATCAGAAGTGTCATTTGTCCACTCCTTCACAATGTCTAACAGCAATAGTGGTTTCGATACATCATTATCTGACGTCATGGATAATGCATCTTCTTATAAAGATTCTGCTCAACTGAACATTTGCCATAGAAAAACCGAAAGTGAAGAAGAAAGCGAATGTAAACAAAAGCGCCATCGAACACGATTCAACCCTTCACAATTAAATGAGTTGGAGAGATATTTCAATAAAACACATTATCCTGATATATTTGTAAGGGAGGAATTAGCAATGCGGATTGGTTTAACGGAATCACGTGTACAGGTAAAATACGTGAAGTTTTGCAAGGTTTGTTCCAGCCCTATTTTAACTTTATAAATAATTTAACAATCATCCCAAGCTAAGAGAAATAGCTTTTTGATATTATTTTAATAAGTATCAATTCGGGCATATTTTTTTTTTATTAGTTAATGCTTTATAAAAAGCTTTACTAGTTCCAATTACATCAAAAAAAAATTGTAGGCCGAATTATATAGCTTAAAGACCGCCAGATAGCTCTTAATACCACTTTACCATCGAAACACAAATAGCGAAATTTGCTTTGTTGATTGAGTTATTTTAAAAGTTATCTGGCTAAATTTTTTCAGCGATCCATAATTTTTGCTCTTAATTTTATCTAAAATTTTCGGTAACCATGGTTAAGAAATTTTCGGTAACCATGGTTAAAAAATTAAATTTAATTTAAAAATTTCAGTTAGAAAACGAAAATTTAATTTCCCACAAAAAAATTGAAATTAACCTTGAATAAAAACTAACAATAATTAGTTTAACATAATAACCCCTCTAACCTTCGGCTTTTTTTTAGTTTTTCCACAAAATTTGTGAGTAAACATCCATGTTCCAGCCATATTTCCTCTTAATGAAAGATTGTTATTACCTTATTTTAAGTATGGTTTTTACAACATTAAATTTTTATTTTATGACAGCATTTGACTTCAATTAAATTATTTCGCCAAAGGTTTGGTTTCAAAATCGACGCGCAAAATGGAAAAAAAGAAAAAAAGTGATCGGCTCGTTTCATCAGAATTCAGACATATTCCCACCTTACTATGATCGTATCCCGTCTTCATACCCAATAACAGTGGAACATGGTTGGGCATCCCCTGTACACGAAGTTCAATTAAGTCATATAGCAATGCAATTCCCATACAACGAAGGATCGAGTTATCCAATGAATAGAAGTCCATTGCGACTTACTCATAAAGATTATGAGATAGATCATAACCGATATATGAACAGACAGGAAGAATGGTCACCAAACGGTAACTGTGATTTAAATGCAAGATTTTCTGAAAGTAAACCTGTATTTAGGTAACAAATGAGTTGAGATATTTAAAGATAAGATATGCTAGGGAGAAATTAAAAATAAGGGCATGTCGGGAATTGAAGTTAAAAATATCTTATAAAATGCCTTTGTACATATCCACTTTCTGCAGTAGGTGACCTGAAGCCAAGATATTGTTCTAAAAATTCATTTTGATTTTAAAGTTGAAGTTTAAATATAAAATTTTTTCCCTATATCCTAAATGAATTTGAAAACATTTGAAAGCCTTAAAAAAACTTTAGATTATCAGGGGTTAAGATTTTTCGGGGTCTCAACACTTCCAGCTCTAAAATAATTTTTCCAGAAAAATTAATTCGTTTGATCGTATGTGAAGCCTTTAAGTAAAAATTTCAAGAACTTTTTTTAGATACAGTGCGTTCTAGAGTGAATATCAGGAAACCAGGAAAAATAGTTTGCAGTAGCACGAGTTCATCTCATAAGAGTTTTCAGAAAATAATTAATTAGAATAATTGTTTAATAAAATTTACGTTTGAAAACCTCTAGCGGAAGTTTCAAGTTGTTGAAACTTTTAGACCCTTTAAACTTTTTGTTTCTAAAATATGTTTATATATACTATAAATGTCATGTCTCTTAAGACATAAGATGTAGCTCTTAGAAAAGTATATCTTAAAAACAGGTTAACTTAACCGGATTTTTTTTACGGCCATGGTTTAACCCTAGCCATTCTAACGCTGGCCCTAATTCTGAGAAAATCAAGTGTTTCGTAATGAAAATAATTAGGAAGGGCGGTGAGAATGTTAAAATTTTTAATATAATAAATTTTAGTAAAAATTTGAAGGTTTTTAGTTAAGAGGGAATTTTCGAACCCCATTCTGCCAACCTTAATATCCACAAAATTTACTGATTTCAACTTTTTATTATAAGTTTTTCTCAAGTCTTCGTACTTGGGTCCCTCAAACCTTAATCCTAAATTCTTGATCGATTCAGTGCAATCTTTAAAACGAAGTCTATGGAACGCTTAAATTTAAAAAATGTTAAGTTTTTACATTAAATAAATTCTAAATTAAATTTTGCGTAGTTGCGGTGTTGGCACAGTGGTTTGACTGCGGAACGAAAGTTCGTGAGTTTTGGCGGAAATTTACTTTGCATGTTATCACTGAGTTTCTAAGCAAAACTCATTGCGTAATGCAACAACAGACTCAATTTGGTCGTGTTGCTTGGTTGTTTTGTAGGCGCAAATGGGCTTTTTAATTACTCCAAGACCCTTCCACGTGGGCCCTTCTGGAAACATTGTCTCGGCAATTTGTTGGTTCCCCAAGTTAAATATAACATTCTCACTCTCACATTCTTTTACAAATAAATTACATGCATAATCTGGGAGACTGCTCTAAAGGAAATAAAAATTTTCAGATACTAAAGATCTAAAAATTCAAAATACACCTTCTCATCAGCAAAAATTTCTTGAATATCTACCACAGTTTTATTTGTTACAAAGTTATGTTGTTTGTTATATAATTTTTAGAATATGTAATTAACTCACTTGTATATTTATGCAAAGCCTCTTTATTGTAAATAAAATGAATATTTATTCGAATGTTTATATAATATTATTACATAAATATTAATATATAATATAGAAGCTCATTACAATAAGCTTATAATTTTTATCTAGACTGATTATCTAAATATATGACCTTAACAAGGAGGTTTTATTTTGATACTAAGTAGTCTAATATTATCAAAACGAACTAATTTTGCAGTATAAATATTTTGTTATCAGCCAAGGCTTAATAAAATGGTAACCAAAAGAATTAAGTCTCTCAAAAACAGCCCCCTAGAAAAAAAGCCACTCGGAAAAATGTCCCTAGAAAATATGCGCCCTGGAAAAAAAGCAAACCTCTAGGAAAAATGTCCCCTAGGAAAAATACCCCAATTAAAAATCAATATTTTTTCTTTTCTCAGTCATTTGACCTTTCTGAATTCTCCCGTGCGATAACGTTGAGAAGCAAAAGAAATACTGAGCGCGAGAGACTTTTTGGTAACCTAATGATATTTTTTCTAACCTTCTAACTTTTTTTTTTTTTTTTTTTTTTTATTAAAATGCTACAATCTGCTTTTTCCGTTAAGGTGATATGAGTTTTTTAGTATATAGTTGTTACTTTTGTAAACAAAAATTTTACACAAAAAAGCGAAATGAGTGCCTGTTCTTTGCTTTAATGCAAAGAAATACCCAAACAGAAAAACCTAGACAATCCAAAAACAAAACTTTCTTCTGAAATAGTGGGAAGAAAAAGAAAAAAATGAGAAAGTGACAATGTCGCGTAGTGAGAAAATATCGAGATAAAAAGAATATGCAATCAGACAAGTTTCTCTGCATAGCCGAATAGAAAAAATTTTATTTTTTGTCATTTCAACTCTTGGCTGAGAATACTGCGCAAGCATAACTGAACTTTTACAGTCAAAAAAGACAAAGGAAAAAATTGTCTACAATGGCTGCATTTATCTCTTTCAAAAGTTGCTGGCAAAAAACATTTGCTCTTTTGAATGTGAAAAGAGAAGAAAAGTACTTTGTAAAGCAAAGATAAAAGTCGAGCTTGATAACGAAATTGTTGATCAATTGGCTAAACATAAGCACCAGTTTTCAGCAACCAAAGTGAAGGTGAAAAATATAAAAAGCTCAATTAAAGATCGGTCCGAAAATACGGGTTTACCATAACAAATGATCCTGGCAGATCAACTTGGTACTTTATTGCTTTTTTTTTATTTTAACACTCAATAGATTGGAACTTTCCGGTAGACAGGACAGCCATTCCATTCCTATCCCTAACCCTAACGCTATCCCTAACCATTTCCAGAAAATTTCAACAAATCGTAAGTTTGCATAGGTTTCTTCTCTGCGATAGTGGTATTGGAGATGTCAACCACATGTTGGTTTTTGCTCTAAAGACAACGGGTTAGAAAGGTTACGTAGCTCTGATGACTGGTTCTTTGATGGAGCGTTTAAAGTGTGTCCAAAAAAATTTTCCCTGGAAAATTTCGACAGTGAGTGGTTGTTTTTTCCACTTTTGTGTCAAGTTACGAAAAACATTCAAGCTGTTGATTTGTAAGGGCGATATCGAAACGAGTCAGAGTTTGCACTTCACTTAACGGGACATCACATTTTTACATGTTTCAGGGTTTAAAAAGTTTTTTTATTAAGTTTATAGGGTTTACTACCACAATTTTAAAACAAAATTATAAAACAACTACGCCATTGGAAAGCTCTCAAATAATTATTTAAAGAATGTGTAAACTGGTATGACAAAAAAAAAGAATTTTTTTAGAGAAAATTGAAAATTCAAGGCTAAAAATGTGTTAATTACGATCTCAAAAACGACTTTATTTGGTAAATATCTTTTAAATGCGTTTTAGGATATACCTGTTTAACTAATGTAAATTTACTTTCTAAAGAGCATGCTTCCGAGTGCAAAAAAATGTAATTGCAATAAGAAAGGAATATGTCCTCTCAAACAAAAATGCCTTATAAAAAGTATAATATACAAAGCAACAATTACATCGATTATGTCAAATAAGTACCCTGAGGCTTAACCAATGATTTACAGTATATGGATTTGATTTCTCAAAACAAGGGAGTTTTTTCAATGAGACATTTTTCTTAAGGGTTTTTTCCTGGAGGGCGTTATTCCAGGATTTCATATTTACTAAGGGGCATATTTTCGGGTTGCTTTTATCCTGGGGTTTTTTTCTGGGGTGCTTAATTCAGGGTGCTTTTTTCCAGAGGGCTTTTTTCCTAGAATCTAATAAAATATAGGCTTATTCAACGTAAGGTCAGAGGCCGTGACTGGAGGCGCGAATTTTACTTTCGATTTCAAAATAGATTTTTCTACACAAGAATATTATAAACAGTTAAATTGAACAATTGAATTTTTTCAATTATTCTTTTAACTTTTCAAAATTTTTAATTAAATTTTTCAAAAAAAAATTAATCAATTAATCAACATAATTTCTTAGACACAATTTGCACATCTAAATATAAAAAATACGTTCTTTTTATCTATATTAGTTTAATAATATATTCAATAGTAATATTATTAATGTAAATAACTTTTAATATCAAAGACTAAATTAAATGACATAAGAGTAGGACTTATATCTAAAAATGTGTGCGAGATTGTCTAGTGAGTGTGGTGTAGCTCTCTCAAGACGAAAGATGTTAAATCCAGTAAAAAAACGGGTGATAAACGATGTAGATCTGAAAATAACAGACCTTTATCGAGCGCTTTGCTAATGGAAATTAAAGCAGGTAGAAGTGACATACAACCCCTACAACAAAAATATAAGAATACAAAAATAACTTTAAGCTAAAGCTCCGATTTATGCTACAGCAACAATTGATAACGGTTTTATTTTCTTTTTTTTTTTTTGCTATCAAGCATTTTTTTTTGAAATCGAAAACTATTTTTGCTCTCAAATGGATTTGAACCCACGTCATATTCGATTACAATTCAGTGCAATATTATAGGAAAATGTGCTACCACTAGGCCATAATGCCACAATATACACATGCTGCAAAAGACATTTAAAGTATTTGTCACTGGACAACACAAGAAGAGGAGAATAAAAAGGAAGAAATTACCGAGAACAGTAAAAAGAAGTAGCAATAAAGAAGATCAACAGCAACGAAATAAGGAAAAGATACAATAAATCAATTGAAGCTATAATGGCACCAAAGCTGAGAAATCAACAATAAGGAGAAAAAGATCATATAATAGAAACACCTGAGAAGCTAAATGTACAAATGAAAATTTTAGAAAACAAAACAATTGGTTAAATCAGAAGACATGGAATAAAGCATGGTTAATAATGAAGACAAGATCAAACTAAAGACATTACAGAGTTCAATGATAATTACAAAGATTGGCTATTCTTTTGGAATCATTCACAGTAGAGTAGGATGTATTAACATTACCAGAGATCAGTAAGTTCAATTATGTTTTGGAATTGGTTAAAATGAATCCTAAAGTGATAAAGACATAAATTTAAAGAAGGCTTTCATTATGGAATTAGAAACAGTACCAGAAATCACAAAAATTCGAAGAATAAAAGAAATAAACGAATTCTAAAACAGACTTACAAAGTAATAAAAACACTAAATCTGCTATTAATCAAACATATGTTTACACAAACTTCAACAAACTCGTTCTTGTAAAAGAAGTATCAGCCCAAGATGATGACATCAGGGAAGTTTGTAATTTAGAAAAGTGACTGAACATCTTAGACAATATGTTGATAGAAATCAAGTTCAACCCAAAGAATTAAATGATGGAATTTCCGATGAAATTAAACTAGTCGTTTGGGTAGCTCTGTATCTAGTTACAACATATACTCCTAGTTGCAAAATCAAGAATACTACCAAAATATTTATCTATTCCACGCAAAGAATTGATAACAGCACAACTATTAACAAAGTTGATAAGACATGCTATACAGACATTGCAGAAAGTACATGAAATAAAGGAGTGTAATGGTGGGGTTGATAGTATACAACTGTGCTTTTTTGGCTAAAATACAAACGAGCATGGTTTCTAATTTTACGAAATAGAATTCAAGCAATCAAAATTGTTGACGCAATTACATGGCACTATGTACGAAGAAAAGATAATCCAAGCGATCTGGCAAGTAGAGGTGCGAACCCCAAGAAAATGAGAACTAATTGCTTTAAAGGTTCAGAGTTAACAACTTCCAAAGAAAATTATTTAATACAACCAAAAATATGTAGACAGTTGAAAGTGCAGCAGAAAGAATAAAAAAGAATCATCTTGGGTTGGTAACAACAGAGAAAATAGATAATTGACTAGAGACATTGTTACACAAACTAAGCTACTGGAAACAAATTTTATCAACAAATTTATTTACAACTGCAAGATTGCTGAAATCAAGTCCGGTGGAACCCTAACAACAACTGAAATCTTAAAATGAAGTGTTTTAGTTAAAACAGGTACAAGAATTGGAAAACGACATAAAATTAAGAAAAAATGACAATCTCATTTATAGATGCTATGGTAGAGTGCAAGACTACCATAGAATGTTTATACCAAAAGAACATAAACTGTAGACTAATAATCAATTCTCATTGTAAGAAGACGTTACGTGTCATCAACAATAAGCAGCGTGAAATAAAAATATTTTGAATTCTAAGATTAAGGGTACTGGTCAAAAAGTGGTATATTAGTCCAACTTGGGCGAGAAATATCGAGTTAAGCCATTATTTCCACCAACGACAGCAAAACTACCGAGCTACAGAACTAAAAAAGTTGAACACTTTGATGTGACTGATGTTTACTTTGCGAGTCAACTGCTATAAAAGACCAAAAAACGACAATTCAATAAGTGTTTTGTTGCTTTATTTACATGTGCATCAACAAGAGAATCTATTTAACATTATATCCAGGCTTTAAACGGGAAGATAATTTTCAAAATTAATGTCTAGCATAACAGTCATAGAACATAAATTTAATCTGTTAATCTGTTAAGGGAGGTATGTTTGAACGTCTTATTAGTATCATGAAAAACTATTTTTCGAAATTGCTTGGAAAAAGCTTGCAGACTTATTCAGAGTTGGAATAGGTTCTACTAGACATCAAAAAGAAAGTGATTCAGAAGTGCTAACAACTAATAATCTTATGAAATGAAAAACAGTAATACTGTTGGAGGATTAAATCGAAAACAAATGCCAGCTGTTGTAATGCGCCTAAAATTTATCAAGCGATGCAAGGAGCACATCAACAAAAGGTTGGCTAACACATGCATTCATTAGAAAAATGATTGCAGAAACAATACTGAAAGCTATCTATATTACCAGCAATCGGATCCATCGTGAAAGATGACGTTAAAAACAAGGGTCAGTAGCGCATTATAAGAAGATAAGAACAGATAAAAGGCAACGAAAGAGTTGTCAGAGGATTCAAGCTAAAACTTGGAAATGGAAGTATCGTAAACGACCAATACAGATGGTGTGCGATATGAAAATATTTGATATCGAATTCAATAATTCATGATCTTCACGAAGTGAGGACAATAACAAAGACTATCCTCAGAAGGAAGAGAACAATGTAGATTTGCGACCCGCAGGTAAAACGAAAATATTAGCAAAGGAGCGAAAACATACGATATATAAAGATAAAGAACTAGTCAAATAATTTCAAATCAAATTGTGTATTAAAGTTCAGTCAAAATTTAATGGAGGGAGTGTGTTGAAAGAAAAAACTGATAATGGTAGACTTAATATGCTTACAAAAGCAAAAATAAATATACAGACAATGAGGCTTATTGACCATGTCCATAATTTTATTGTTTTATTTTTAATGATCAAACATAGGAAATTTTTTATTAGATAAGTTAGATTAGAAAAATTCAAAGTCAGGTGCTATTAAGTAATAAAAGTTAAGAAAACTACAAACAACGTTTAATTTATTCAAACTGTAAACAATACTCCCCACGCATTTATTGTAACCACAGCTATTCCTTTTCCAATTTTTAATCTTCCTCCTAAAACAGACAATGGATTTGATCTCATTTGGAAGGTTTTTGCAAAGAACACAGCCTTTAAAAAGAATTTGTATGATTGGTTGATTTTAGTGGCGATTATAGACTTCGGTGGAGAGAGTATTAAAATGTAAATATCTCTAAGAGTGTAAGAATTATCTTTTAAGCAAAAATTTCCCACGTCAACTCTAGTTTGAGTGTCTTGGCAGATTTAAAAGTCTCTATCATCAAAAAATGGAGATTATTTTTATGAATACTGTCCGTGGTACCAAGAAGGGTTTTTCGTCAAATATTAATTGAACGTCTAGGAAAATTACTCTCAGTGACCGCTTTTTGACATCATGGACTCAATTCAATTCAATGACAGTTTCGTTACAAAAGATTCAGATTAGAGGAAAATACTAAAAACGAGGAAAGGTGTACGAAGCTACAAGTTTTCTAGCTTGTAATAGCTATGTCCACACTTCTCTTGAACCTAATCATATATAATATTTTATTATTCGCTCTAACTAATTATAAATATTTATAATAATTATTATAATATAAATTAATGGTTCCTCCTAATAAACTTCTTCTTTAGGAGAAATTGACTGAATCACCAAATATATAAAACGCAAGACTAGCTTAACACCTAAAAACATTACTTGACATTCTGTTATTGAGTTTTACAGGTTTTTTAGTAAAACAAAGTCATTATATAATTGGTGGCGAACATTTTTAAGAATCGTAAGCATTTACAGTATTGCCATCAGAAAAGTTACAAATGTTTACAATACGCATTTGCAAAACGTATTATAAACTTAATAACTACCAGATTTTTAGTATACTCACATTTCTCTCACAAAATTTTAATATTAATAACGTAAATTTATAATTTGTATTATCTTCATAAAATTTTCACAGTTTTAGTACAAATTTCTTATATGGTGGTTTTAAGTTTTATTTTGTTGGGGAAATATAATTAAAATGAAGATGCAGAAGAAAAATTAAATTCTATAATCATTTAGCTTATCAAACTTCTAAACCATAGTTCCAAGATTACTGCAGTTTTAGGTTAGTGTTTTTTGCCTTGGTTATTGAAATCTAGTTAAGAATAAAACCAACGAAACTAGGAAAACCAACGAAATTTATAAATCTAACGGAATATTTGCTTTGTATAAATGCTGACA
Organism: Euphysa ruthae; assembly: GCA_035046665.1. Classification (NCBI taxonomy): domain Eukaryota; kingdom Metazoa; phylum Cnidaria; class Hydrozoa; order Anthoathecata; family Corymorphidae; genus Euphysa; species Euphysa ruthae. The sequence goes on from JAUZNK010036625.1 coordinate 10,251, forward strand.
AATTTTATAACTATAGTACAAATATTACTGCAGTTATAAAGAACTCAGCTCTTTTGCTTCGATCATTCAAAGTTAAAACTAGTAATGAGGCTCCATCTCTGTGAAAAAAAATAACATTTTCAATCAAAACTCTTCTTGTTCCTGACATTTATTTATATCTTACAACTTCTCTTTTAACCGATGATTCTTCCCTCACTGACGCCATTGTGTATTTACCTAGTCTCAGAAAATTTTAACTGCTTCAAAGGTATATATATAGCTTTACCTACATTTTCCCTCTCGGAGTGAGGTTGAGACTAAATAAAGACAAATGCTGCATAAAAAGAATAACCCACAGGTTATAAATAGTTCTTTAAAAAAATATTGCTATATTTTTATAAAAAATTTTATGTTATTTACAAGAAGAATTACAATACTACAATATTTTATTGCATGAAAAAAAATCTCGCATTTTAGCATTTTTAAGATTATGATATAGTCATGATTTCAGAACATTACGTCATAACCCGTAACCGGAGAATTCCCCTCGTAAATTTTCACCTTGTGAGTTCCTCCTGAATATTGCCCCGGAAAATCCGCCCTGGTTAATTCCCCCGTATATTTCGTGTTGCAACCTACAAAGGGCAAATAGCGGAATTTAATATAATCTTTGTGAAGAACTTGTATCAACACGATATAACACAATATTACACCATGAGAGATTTTAAAGTCATTCTCTAAACTCCATTAACTATGATACAGCTCTTTATTTGCTTTACCAGATTATAAACTAGTTATTTAACTGCGTGTTTCTATACCTGTGTAACAATGTTTCACAAGACTTACAATGAGTTGCCAAGAACAAATGATAGTATGGAGGGCTGGCATAGAGGGTTTTAGACACGAGTGTTAATTTCTTTTCTGGAAGTTTTTGCCATCTTGATTTTATTTGAGAATAGTTTCGACATCTCCAAGTGTTCTTGAAAAGCAACCCTTTTATTGTGAAGGTGAGGGTATTCTTAATTGTTATTTATATACGGGTGTTATTTTTGTAATTGTTTTTATTACTTTAGGTTCTTATGTTCTGTGTAGTTTTAGTTGTTGATTTTAGACAAGCATTTTCAAATAAAGAACATTAAGAACTTTAATAACATCTGTAAAGTAAATTTGTTTAATAATATATCTGACCTGTAAATTCGTTTCTTCTTAGAAAATATGTTACAAATGAAAATAAACTTAATTTGAAATGTGTTAATATTTTGTTGGAATCTCTCTCTATAAGGCTGACAGAATTGGTCCCATTTTAGAGATTTTTCTTTTGAGGGTTTGAAAGTAAATATTCATGGAGTTATTCTCCGTCCTTATGGATATATCTGCTTTTTATAAAGATTCCACCGCACTTGTTTTCAGAGTTGTTAATACTCGCAGGTCAAAAATAATCGCTATATATTGACGTAGTTCATCAAAATGTTCTTATATTATATTTACGTAGTTTAAGTAGCTTTCAGCAAGGCTCGCGATGCTCAGTCTCTGTACATTGATACTACAAGGGTTTAAAATGCTTTTAAGAACAAAATATACGGAGGAATTAACCAGGGGAATTTTCTGGGGGGTCAATATTACGGTGGTACTCAACAGGAGGGAATTTGACCGGGGGAATTCAACGGGTAAATTCTCCTGAAGTCTTTATAACTTAATCAATGTTCCGAAAGGGTTGACGAATACAAAAGCAGTTCTACAATTTTTGTAGCTAATATAAGATACTACTAAAAAATTTAAGGAAAGTTTATTTCATATCCCGTAAAAATTGCTTTGAAGTGGCCTTTAGACTTTTCCAAGTTTTTAATAAAAAATGTAAATCAAAGTGAACACTTATAATAGTTTCTGAAGAATTCCATATTCAGTCATTTTGATCACCTTGATATGAAAATTAAAAACAAAAAAAATCTGGGTAACTCGCCCCAGATATTCTCCTAAATTATTTACAAAAAATTCGCATTGCAAAATAATAGAATGAATTTAAATAAAAAATGTTTTATTCAATTTTACAACTAATTGTAGCAACCCAACGATATCTGATTCTAACTGCGTTGCAAAAATTGTTTCAAAATCACAACGTTATTTAGGGAATTTTATTTCTTTTTCGCTTTCATTATCCCTTTAAGTAAAAAAGATCAAAACTCGAAAAACGATAAATAGATATTTTATGAAATATTTTTTCCTTTTATTACAAACTCTATATACTCCATTTTCTTTGTACTATCTTAACATTGAGTAACCAAAGCATAAATATAATTACTGTGTAGCTTTTAATGGGGTCCGAAATTGTAGACGCCTAAATAAAAATTTTATAATATTTATATTACAGATTTAAAAACTTTTCAAAGTGTTTTTATCAAAAATGACAGAAAAACCAAACGAAAAAAATTATTTATACAAACCATATAAAAATATATAAAACATTTTTTAAAATGCATAATGGGACCACATTAAGGGTCCCACAGCTTGTATTTTACATTGCAGATGAATGTTTGTGAAGCACCACAACCAGTAGTATACATAATTACAACGATGATTAACAACATCAAACTTACGAAAATAAAACAATAAGAAATAACCCTAGCAAGGAAGTATTAGCACTAAATGATTTCAATTTGTCGATGGTTGTTTTTTGTATGCAGGTTTTTTGTTCGGTGTGCTATTCAACGAGGTCTGTTTCTTATAAACAGGTTTCTTCACATTGGATTTCTGCATATTCGCGGTGATGTTTTTCTTTTTGTGCAAATTGTCACCGATTTTTCTAAGAACCGATCCGGTCTTCTTACATTGCTCCATAACCCCTATTTTTATTAATTTTTTTTTTTTTCTAAAAACAAACGATGAAAATTAAAAATTTTAAATATTCAAAAAATGCTAAAATTTGTTTATAATCATCTGTTACAAAAAAAAAACATACGATTTATTTTGCTGCATGGTTCAAGATTGAATCTCCATTGTTTTTTCCTCTATAAAAACTTGCACGCTTTTTAACCAAACCACCATGCAGTCAAACAATTAACATATTCGAAATAAATGAGTTTGTCTGCTGTCTATAAGAGTCGAACGAAAACTTTTGTGTTAATTTCAATCGTTTAAATAGAATTTAAATAAATTGAATACAAAATGTTGTATGCTATACCGCTTTCTAAATTAGCGATAACAGTGTCTGGAAAGCAAAAATGGAACAATATAAAACGTTCTGGGAAGGACAAGGAAGTACGCAGTAAATGAAAAAATAAGACATTCAAAATATATTGGGTTGAATAAGAAGGGTGTAGAATATCCCTATTTAATTCGTAATACCATTTTTTTTTTTTTTTTTCAATTCCAATTTCAATTTTCAATATTTGATATGTAGTGTAGGATACTTTCTTAAAAATTTCCGAAATAAAGTAGGTAAAATCAAAAGTTTAAAAGTTTGTTTGCGAATATATATCCAATGATAAAATAACGCTCCGTTGCGTGTCTATAAATATATTTTGCGATTTTACGTGCAAAGCATCCTGGAAGTGATTGGCGCTATCCTGGAGGATTAGCGCCAGATACAAGTTTACAAGGTTCGCTAAACATGTAAAGTTTTCACAAAAAAGAGCTACAAAATAAATGAGCACTGTAATAGAAATCTTTGAACTGAAAATTATTCCATTTATTTTTCCGAATATATGGCAATTATTTAATAAAATTTTAAAAGTGGGTTTTTAGAGCTTTTACCCTTCTTGGATTATTTCTTACAGCTTAGTGAAAATTTTTTGGTCTTTTTCACACACTAAAAAGCCCTAGTCAAATTTATTTTTTTGTTATTACATGAATATTAAGATATCTAATTAAAAAAAAGAAGATTTTTGCTTAATTAGTGTAGAACCAATTTTAATGGGAGGGGCCATCAGATAAATGTAAAATAAATTTGATTATAACAAACCTAGATTAAAGCACCACTGAAATTCAATAGGAATCAATAACGAAATGTGTGTTTAGATCCCAATGGTTCTAAAATAGAGAGAAATGGGATATTTAGTTTAATTAAAAAACACAACATATTTCAGGCTATTTTTCGGGGCAATCCTTAAGAATTTACTTTACACCTATTATTACTAAGGTAATTATTGCAACTTTTTCCATTGGTATGTTATTTTTAATTTTCCAAAAATAAAAGTGGCAATAACAAATATATTTAACATATACAAATATCATCCAAAAGTTACTGGTAAAAACCTCACCACATTTTTACAGTCGTTGAATGGTATAGATCAGAACAAAAATTGTGCAATGCCGAAAGTTGGACTCTGGATTGACTTAATAGTAAAACCTATTCGTGATTGAGTTATTTTCGAGGGTGACATAATAATCATCAAAATACACTAATTTTAGATGACATCAGCATAAAAGTAGACATTTCCACTTCCACCTGCAAAAATTAAAAACTTTAAAGCAGCTGCAAAAATGAAAAACATATCCAACATTGTAAAAAGGAAAAAAACCTATAAAAACACCTGTAACGATGACTATAAAAACACCTGCAACTATGACTATAAAAACACCTGCAACTATTTCTATAAAAATATATGCAGAATATACTAAACATAGTCATATTTGCAAAAGGGAAAAGCTTTTCAAATATATTAAAAAGTCAAATACATATCAAATATTAAAAAGTGAAAAACCTATAAAACATAAACATTTTTATTCCTCGTAAATCTATTTTACAATTATCAGTTTTTATGGAACTTTCTTTATAAAGTATTCAGGTACAAACATATTGGACCAAAACAATTTTGTAGTACTAATAATACGATTTTGCAGAATTTTATTAGGGAAGATTCATTTAATATGAGTATCACCAACAGTAGAGTGCAAATATGAAAAATAATAGAAATAAATGTCGAATAGTTAGCATTATCTAAGTTAGATGCGGCTTTTACGTCGTATTTGTCTTCGCTTTAAATCAATGGCCCCTGAACTCTTAATACAAGTTCATCTCTTTTTCCACCTTTTTTCTGGCCATGACATTCTAGCCAAAGTTTGAGTTCCTCAAAAGTGCAATCTGTAGGGCTTTTAACCATCTTAGCACCAGATGAACATCATCTTCGCATAGAAAAACACATGTTATCCCTTCTTGTTTAACTTCCATGTTTGTCCGCAACTCAACCGTTTTAGTTTTTTACGTATACAAAATGAAATTCTATTTGATCGTGTGCTCATGCCGTTTTACATCCTTAAATTTCATGAGTAAATGTGCAAGCTTTCATTTGGAAGTTGCAAGCAAGAGAAATGTATTTTAATGATAAGAAAAATGTTCTATCTACATGCAGAAAAGTTACACAAAAAGGAAAAAATTGTTGACCAAATTAATGCTCTCAATACTGGAGAACACCGCTAACAACTTTAGTTTTTAAAAATTTGAAAGAGAATGCTGTTAAAGTTGGATTCCGAGCAAAAGAAAGATCTCTAAATTTTTTAATTCATCAAATTTTTTTATGATTGATTTTAAAAATAGCGTCTCGAAAATTTTTAAATCTTTCCTTTTATTATTTATAGAATAGTTATAATGGTTCAGCTATAAAATCTGTTTTCATCCAAATGCATCGAAACCAGCCAGTTTCACACCCTGAGGGAGAGGATGTTATATTTAACGTGGGGAACCAACGAATTGCCGAGACAATATTTCCAGATGGGAGTACTTAGAGTCTTGGAGTACTTAGAGCGCCCAAAATAACCCACAAATTTGAGCTAACGTTGCATTACTTAATGAGTTTTGCTCAGAAACTCAGAGATAACATGGAAATAAATTTCCGCCAGAGGAGTGAGTCGAACTCGTAACCTTTGGGTCCGTAGTCAAACGTCCTACCACTGTGCCAACTCCCCTTTCAGACCTTTTATTTTATTTACTTTTTTAATTCAAAAGTGGTGACGCCAGTAAACTTTTGTAATCATCTGATGGGATGACTGGAGTACCAACAACAATTTGCTCCACCAACGTGTTCATACTGTCGACGTCAAAATGGTGGATATCCATCCAATCCATCTCTTGATGCGCCATCAATTTTTTCTGTAATAATATAAACTAAACATCACATGAACCAAATAAAATTGTATTGAATAATTTTATGAGTTTACTACTGCTATTAACGCTAAATTTAATATCGCATGCGTACAAAATTTTGAAGAAAAATTTGCTGAAATTACTTTTTGAGTAATCCATCGCCCTAACACCTGTCTGGGAAAGATTATTAATTAACTCAATTTAACAAAATTGAGTATCGCTGGAGTTTAATGAAATATCAATTCAAAAACTTTTTAACTCCAATCTCAAAAAAATATCTATTTATTTGATAGAGATTATGACAATAGATTTAATAATATTTGAGAAACATTTCAAGGTAAGATACGGCGCGAATAAATTTATCAGAGAAATACTTGGGGAATAAATTTTTATATAAACACATTGATAACTGATATTTAATATTAGACAAAAAATATTATTAAATATTCTTTAAATGACGTTTCGAGTTTTCTTTGAAGAATTCAGAGTAAAATTGATTTTTAATTCGATTTGCTAACATTTATTTTCAGTAACCATATATATCAGTTCCAATATCATTCATATTTTGGGTATCGTTTTATTTTTGAGAGGGAACACACTTTTACAATCTTGAAAAAAAAAATATACCTCTAATAGATAAAAAATTCATGGGTTAAAAATTCATAAGTCATAAAAATAATTTCAGGGAAGCATAGTTTGAAAAAGAATTTTCGAGAGGTGTAATTTTTGATAGATATAGACTCTGTGAGAAAATCTGATTTTAATCTGTGGAGTAGCAGGATAGTAATTTGAAATCAATATATAAAGTTTTGCGGAAGCTTGACATGCCTAAGTTAGAAATAGTATATAAAAATTGATGATAGAAGAAAACTGCGACAAAATTCAACAAACAACAAGTTTTCTTACACTGCCAGTAAATAATATACAATAAAGCTGTAAATGTGAGCGTGGCGACCTGTACGTCTGCAGCTCATTTGGCAAAAACCCGAAAAAACTCTCTATAGTAAGGAAGGTTTAAAGATTTAAAGATAAATTTTCCAGCCTTATCCACATGCATAGATTTTGGATATAGACTTACTTACTTACTTACTTGAGACTTAAGTTTCTTACTTACCTTCAACAAAACTACTGTTCTTAAGATGGCCGGCTTTCTTTATTGGTCTAGATAAATCTTGCTCCCAAAACCTAACAAATAAAGTTCGTTCAAAAATAAAATATGCTAAAATATACACTGAAGAAGTTATGTTAGAGAGTTTTCAGACCAGAAAATTTTTTTGAAATGAACACCTCCAAAAAGAATGATATTAGACGTACAAAAAGGCCTTTACGTTTAAAAAGCACATATCCTTGCCTTATTACGCATTCCGACTTTACGATAAAATTTCTACCCTGGCAACTTTTTCTTCGACCTAACACAACTAGGCTGTGGAGTACTTCCCCTATCATCTAGCATGCAATATTTCAAATCTTGAATAAATTTAGATAAATTTTTGTAAAACACGCACCAAATATTCTACATATATTAACCTAATGTGTCAATAAATAAGTTATCGTATAG
>JAUZNK010036635.1:0-34689 GCA_035046665.1 Euphysa ruthae
CGTGTATGTGATATTCAAAATGCGAAATTCTTGGCTTGCTGTCAATACTTTTATTTTAAAACGTTTTTTTTTCCTAAATTAACTTTTTTGCCTTAGTGGCACATTTACACGTGGCGAATTTCCTAGATGGCTTTATTCCAGGTGGTTTTTTTTCTGTTAGGGTTTTTCCGGTCGCTTTTTTCCGGGTGGATTTTTTCCCGGGTGGTTTTTTTCCTGTTACCTGACATTTGAATTCTACGAATTTATTCGTAAAATACGCTTATCAACTCATAAATAACAAGGTCGAATGTTTTAAACCAGTACCTAAAGATTCTTTTTCTGTTTTAGATTTGACCTAGACGGAGTACTGCCATTAAACACACAAGTATTTGCTTTTAACATGAGTCTTGATATTTAATTTTACCTTATTCTTTGATATCTGATAGTTATATTAATTAATACCGATAATTAACTGTTGTAATTGTCCTTTTGTGTAACAAATTGTGCCTTATGCATATCGAAAAAATAAACTGAACCTTTCATCACCATATAGCCGCGCATAATATGTTCATTTTATGAGGCCATATTTTGTTTTCAGTATCATAAAATGGCGGAAAAGCTGCGAATGGACTGTTATATCGTAAAATATAAAAATAAAAATTCGTTTTTAATGCATCATAAGTAATTAATTTTTTACAGTTTTTGTTTTAATTTATTTCAAACTGGATTGGTTTTCTAAAATGCCGGTGAAGCTCAAGAAAGACAAAGAAAAGGTATATCTGGTTACCAAAAAATAGCTATCAAATAAACTTCTAAATTCAATTTGTGCAGGTGTTCTCAGAAAACCCATTTGCGCTATATTGACAACCCATTCTTCAAATCTAAATTTAAAATGTAAACTTATATCAAATCCTAAATAAAATGTGTTAAACCTCTTTAATATTTTTAACAAGGTTTCAATCAGACAAATAAATGTGTGTTAAGCTATTATGTTTAAAAAGGTAAAGTAAGATATTATGTAATAGTGAAAATTGCCTTTTAATCTTACTAAAAATATTTTCTTGTAAAGCTTAAATGAGTTTATAAAATTTACCCTGCTTCCTCTGTTTTCCTTCCTCATTTCGTGATAGTGGCATCACTGTTTTTTTTTATTGTGTTTGATTTTCGATCATCCGTTTTCGATTTTTCGAACTGTTTTGTTTCTGAAGAAGATATGAAAGATCTTATCATCAAATCAGGCAGTGGCGCAGTTTAAAAGCTCCCATTTTTCTAAGGCAACAATTGATAATAGAAATTTTTCGTTTTTGCTCTCCAGTGGATTTGAAGCCACGAAATTTCCAATTATAAAGTATATTATATAAAATATGCTACCATTAGGCCACACTGTTACCAGAAGTGTGACATCAGTTTCGGCACACTATAAGTATATATCAGTATACATTGTGTAAAAACTTATTAAAACTTGTTTTGTTTTAATTTAAAATGTGTGAAGTGTCTGATATTTGGTGATGTTCGTAAAATGGCAAACCCACTCTATAATAAATAAAGCTATAATTAAAAATAAATTTGAAACATATTGAAAAAATGCTCTAGAAAGATCATGATCACTTATAAGGGAATCACCTTCTGTTTTATGTGCAGCTAGAGAGACTTTAGGTTCTACTAATATCTGTATGTGCGACTAGTAGGACTTTAAGTTCTACAGTAACTGTTATGTGTGGCTAGAAATTTTAAATTATATAATTACCCTTATGTGTTGCTAGAAGTCTATAAGTTCTACCAATATTCTGATGTTTGGCTAGATGGACACTAATTTCCATAAATTTTTCAAATTTGGATTTTTTGTGGAAAGGAAATATCTTAAAGTCAATCTAGTCACACATAAGAATATTTTGTAGAACTTATAGGTATTCTAGCCACACATAAGAAGAGTTTTTATTAGAGCTTATTAGTCTTTTTGGCTTCACAATATTTAGAATGTATGGTTGTATTTAATAAACACAAAGAGCTATATAATATATAATATTGAATAGGTCATTCCCTGATTTATTCCAACACTCTTGTTCGCTGGTCTTTTAAAATGCCTTCTAAAACGGTTTTTAATGTTATCTTTTTTACATTAAGTATAGACATATTATTTATTGTTGTTTAGGTCTAAGAATGTTAATAATTGTTTTAAAACAATTTTATAATGCTTTTTGTAATGCTTTTTTATGTGTGGCTAATGTGGGGATTATGTGCGGCTAACTATTTAAATGATTCAATTTTGTTTAGTTTTACTTTCTCTGAAAATTTGCAATCATTATTTTGTTTAGATCACTATTGAATTATGTAGCTCGATTTGCACCCCTCATGTTAGAGCTCTCTATTTTCTCCATTATGAGATCATATTTACAGTGCTCTCATTAAAGAAAATAGTGCCTGTGCGACAACAGCGCGGGCAAGTGGTAATATGGGCAATTTTTTTTTCATACTTTCATACAGATTTTTTTAGATTTAAATATGTTCATTTTTGTGTTTAGCAAGGTAATACCACAGTGCTCTTTACTTTTTTTTGGTATTTTGTCGTATATTTAAATTTCAGGTATGTTCCCAAAATTTTCTGGCATGGTTAAAGAGGGGTCGCATTATTACTAGAACCCAAAACCGGCCTACCATCAGTCTTTTATGTATGCCGGAATGTCGCTATGGACTATGATAAACAAGAAATCAAGACTCAGCTTTATTTTCAGAAACAAATTCTTATTATTTACGTGATAATTTGAATTAAATGATATCAAAATTTTTAAATATATTCAAACTTTTACTATGTATTGCATAAGTTTAACAAAATAATATTTTCCCTCATCTTTTCTTTTTTTACAATGTATATTTTTATAATTTGTTGTATACTTTGCGATTTTTCATGAACCTATTAGTTACTCTTTAAGTAAATTAAATATACTTTCATCCTATCCCTACAGTGCAGTAGAAATGAAAAAATTATGCATCTCACTAAGATTATAAAAACTCCCTTTTTTCAAAAAAAAAATTACTAATAATGATACCATTCGTAAGAGAAATCTCCGATCTTTACTCACTGAAGTTTACAAGTCAGTACATTGACTAAATCTGGAATTTATGTTGAATATGTATATACATAAGAATACATCACATGAATTATGAAACAGTAAATCTCTGTTGCTACCGACAGCAAAATTGCCTGTGTGCCTGCCTTCTCTTTGAGAAGACTGTATTCAGCAAAAATTTGAATCGATAATTTAATATAAAAAGAAGATTAAAAACTCCTTGGTTACTATTATTTTATCATAGAATTCCTGTAGTTGATATAAGTTATGACCTAAGACATAACTGCAGTTTTACAGCTTTTACTTGAGTTTCAATTCAACTTGAAATAGTATTGACTTTTATGGAGCTATGTGCTTGATAATATTCAAGTTTTAAATCTGCTCTTTTCCATGTGCTCAGTTCAACATCCATTTCATCCCTTTTAAAAATAGCAAGGATTTAAATTTCATAAAAAATGAAGGGATAAGAGGCTGATAAGAAAGATATTTTAGTGCAGTTATCAGGGGAAGCTTTAATTTTGAAGATGCATGAAATACCTGTCATTCTTGAAGCTTGTTTGTTCTTTAAAGTTCTATATTGTGTTATTTTGGTGTAGTATTGTTATTCTCATTATTCTTGTATTATGATATTATTCTTTTGCCTAATCGGGAGTTACTAGTAATTGTTTTATTTTATTTTCAGAATAATGAAAAAAAAGATAAAGGGAAGAATGATGCAGGCGAAGATGTAAGTGATTTGATTTTACTTAGTTAAGAATTCTTTGGATTGATTTAATGAAAATAAAATTTAAATGTTTTATTCTGGTCTGGAGATTGAATTTAGTTAATTAGAAAAATAAAATTCCAACGCATACTTCTGTAGGGTAATTGTGTTGAAAATTGATTGAGTGTCACTTTAGCATGAAATTTGAATGTCTGTCCAGCGATCCATAAGGTTTTTAAATATTAGGATCCTTTTTAAAAAAGTGCATTTTTAAACTTTGTTATTTATTTAGATCGAAAAAGTAGCTTAATGACGTGACAGATATTGATCTCTTTAAGTGAAAAAATATTTAAAAGAAAGTAATTTTAGCAAAATAAATAGTATGGTACATTGTTTATATAACGGTTGGAAATCTTTCACCTGTTTCCTCTATATATGTTTTGTATTGGATTTTGTAACATTAATTCCATAGACACATTCTCTTTCTTTACAGATGTTTTTAAGGGAATCAGGCATACAAAATGATTTTTTTTTCAGGAAAGTTCCTTTAATAACAGGGCAGAATTTATGAGAAATTACAGATGTATATTATTTTTTATGGCTTTTATTCATTTTTGCAAGTTCACTTTTGTGTGTTGTACCAAACGCTTAGCTTCCTTTTTGCTTTTCAGTCTGTTATCTGGGAAGATATTTTTTTTTTTTTTTTTTTTTTTTTGTTAAATCAGATATACTTTGAAATTTAAATGGAAATTTATTTTTTTTATTATTTTAAAATAAAAGTGTGATGGAAAGTGTATCATGTTGTAAAAAAAGCTTACTTTTAAGAAGTCTGATTTTTAAAATTTTATACTGAAAGGTTTTTCTTTTAGTAAAAGTTTTTTTTTAAGGGTGGTTTTTTCCACAGAGTTCGTTTTTCCAACTGGGTTGGTAGTTAGCTTTTTCTCTTTGTAACCCAAGGACAAATTTTTCATACTCCTTAAAAACTGAGGTTATCAAATGTATTAATAAGAACATGCATACAAGATTGTGAAACAAATTTTCAAATGATTCAATTATTTTAGTTAAATGATTAATATGTAGGTTATATAAAAAAAATTTTATATTAGAGGCTAAAATTATGTTTTGTGAATTGGAATTGGAGCTGGTCTAATAAGCAGAATGTTTTCATAAAATAAGTTTAACAGTGTTGTTTTTTTTTGGGATGTTATAGATGCTATTTTAATAAGGAAATGATTTTAAACAATCCAAAATTTTAACATTGTTTTTTATAAACGTTTTCATTGTCATATGTTCATGAGAATATCAGTACAATTGCATACTTGAGTTTATTTTTTAAACTTGGAATTTAAAACATTTTATTTGAGGAAGGAAGTGATGCTGTAATTTTAATAAGAAGTATTAATTTTGCATATTGGTACATTTTTTTGAATAAAAATGAGATGTCTTGATGTAATAGCTTTCAACGGTAATCTTAAACTATAAAGATTACATATACATGTAATAAATAATACATAAGATTTTTAAGGAATCAAAGACCTATGAAAAAGCTGCTTAATATCTGAACTTGTGTTTTTTATCAGCTCAATGTTTTGTAATGTACCTATTTTGCTTTTTTGATCTGCTAGATATCCCAACACATTTTTTTTTGTAGTAAGAGAAATTGCATAAAAACATATGTTAAGGTTATTAAAAATTATCTAAAATGTTTGACACACTTTTGTACTTATATATAAAATTAGCTATGCAAGATATTCTTTTATTTCAATTATGTTGATGCTTTTTTACTATATTTATACTTGTTTGAATAGTTTAATAGTGCTTTTATATCTTCTATTTTATCTTTTTTCTATATTTTTCTTGTGTTGTGATTTAGAAAATGTACCCTTTTAGCTATCATTATTGACTTGCTGTTTCTTTCTTCTCTTTCCTGATCACTTCAAAATTTCCTCAAAGCTTATACTAGCCTTTAATTTTATGAAATGTTTTCTCATCATTAAATCACTTTATACTATTTTTAGTTTTTTAATTAACCATAATTGTTACCATCATTTAGGCCATATGGCTCTCGAAAACTCAAAAATCTTGCTCTTCAATACAATATTATTTTAAGTTGATGATTTTTTCTTTTCTTTTCTTTAATCTTTAATCTTGTGTGTAGGTATTAATTATTCTCCATTTGAAAACATCATTCATAAGTATTATGGTAACCTTTCTTTTTCAGGTTGGATGTTTTCTATTATAGAAATCTGTTTTGAGTTTTATGTATGAAATAGAATTAAAATATTTTGAGCGTAGATTTCCTAACATAAAAGCTCATTTTTGTGGAACCATTCTCTTGTAAAAATTTACTTAATAGACTCCAAAATTTGTATTTCCCTAATTTTGCTTTCAAAAAAGTTTTTTTTGTTTGAAATAGAATTAAAATGTATCTCACATATATTTCCTAGCTAATTTCTGTGGAAATTCTCTTTATTTAATATCCAAAATTTTCAAGTAGTAATAAACTAAGAAAAATAAAAGAAAACACAATTTAACTTAGTTATAATTCCAATTCACTACAGTTTTATATTCAATAACAATATTTTGTGACTTTAATTGTGATATATGTTTTTATAAACTGAACATTTGAACAATAATAATATATGCTTGAAAAATAAATTTATAATGACTGATTGTAAATAAAGGAGGATGTTATTGTCTTCTTGAATACTTGCTTATTTGTGTTGAACTTTGTTGCAGCATCAAGCAGTGAAAATAGGTAGGATTTTCTTCAAAAGGCTTGTTATTAAAATAAAAAGAAATTTACTTTTTATTTAAAATTTTTATAAATTTAGTTAATATTTCGATGCGAAGACCATTTTAACCTGTTTTTTATTTTGGTCATCGTCTTTGGGCATCAAGAGTTTTAGCACCCACCTAAATTCTACATCCTCTGTAAAATGATTTAATTAAAAATGGCCTTGTGGGGTTTGCATGAAACGAGTTAGTAGTAACTAAGTTCTTGTGTGCATTGGATTCATAAGAAATACAGTGTTATTGCTGGAAATTTAAGAAATTACATTTGGTTTTTATGTATGTGTTTCAAAGGTGAGTTTATGTATTTCAATATTTCCAGCTTCTGTGATATATAGCAATGTCTTAATAGAGATAGTTAATAGCAACTTTTGTTACTTAGGAGCCATACTGAGTAATAAAGAGGGTATTGATAAAAGTGCTATTTGTTTACTAGATTCTGCTTGGAGAAAATTTAGTCAATTCCTTTGTTAACTGGGAGAGTTTTGAATTAGGTTGTATTAAGCTTATTTATTGTATGTAAGTGAGGAATGAACAATGAAGCTATAATATCTTGATCATTTTAAAAGGTATGACGTCAGAATGGTTAGTTGGATGTGTAACACTATTCTAAGAAACGGAAACAGTTCAGATGAGGTAAAAAGTAAACTAAGTATTTGTAGCATCAAAGATGTTGTTCAGGTCATATGATTGAGTTGGTTGGGTCACTTGTAGAGAATGAAGCAGTTTAACTGGCAAAGAAAGTTTAGAGACTATAATTCCAGTGGCAAAGAAGGAGATCGAGAGAGACATGGCAAGAAGGGATAAAGTCATATTTGCTTGAGAGGAATTTTTGTTTAAACCTAACACAGTTGAAATCAAGTTGGAAGACAGCCATTAATATACCTTGTCGAACCCATTCTGGCATGGAAAATAGATGTTAAACGGAAAATAACGGTGATGATCTGTTCATGTGAGCTTTAGTTTGACCTGAAACGCATCTTTTTTCCTACAACTTTTATAGCAAATTTCATGTCGAGCTTGAGAAATTGAATGAATTTATGAAAGGTTACAATTTTTTGATATTTATTACAGACATGGTCCAGCAATAGGTACGTTTTTAAGTGCTCATATTTCACCTTTTTTATTGAAATTGTTTTCCTTATTAAGTTATTTGGCAGTGAAATTTAGTGTTTCAATGCACAGCATAATTTCAGAGATTATTTGGATGAGCGAATAATTTGTGGGTGACCTAGTTTATGCCATTATTCATATAGTATAATAGATATTACAGTAAAAAATTAAGTCAATGATTGCAATATGTTTTCTGTATAGAAACAGCTAAAAAAAACATTTTTATTATTTGTTATAGAAGATGAAGGCAAATGGTCCACCACCCGTTGCAGTTGCAAAAAAGACTGGGGTCTCAGTTAACTCACTTCTAAAGCGAGAAAAGAAGCAAGGATCTTCAGCTTTCAACATTACTAGGAATAGGGAGTTGCAGAAACTTCCATTAATAAAAGGTATTTTCTAATTAACTAACTTACAGTTCTGAGTGTCTTTTTGTAATTTATAGGTTTTTAGTCATTTTCACATAGGATAATTTTTTAATTGGAATAGTTTAAAATATTTTATTGGCTTTATTGGTCGTTTATTGGAAAGATATTATTTCCAATAATACAGTTATAAATAAAAATGGTTTCTTATTGAGAGATCAAAAAAATAACAAAAAAAAAAAATTTTTCCTTTTTTAAAAAATTTTAACATGAAGAGCTAATTCAAATATTGTACAAGCTGTTAACTTCAGTCAGTGGATTCTCATTAAGTATTTCTTCAAATGCTAACAACAAAATGAAGTTAAAAAAAATTGAGAGACCTCAAACATTATTTTCAATATCATTTCTTGATTAATTTTTTGGAAGAAAATCCAAATATTTTAGCTTTTTTATTATGGTCTCTAAGCCGATTATTTGTTTTATCGATATCATTTTCAGATTAATTTTATTAAAAATTTAGGTTTAAAGAATGGTTAGAACCTTCAACAGTCATGTGTTTTTATACTGCCAAAATTTACAGTCTGGAAAACATAAAAAAACTGGGGAGAATCTAGTTTTATTTTACTGGTAACACAATTATCATTGCTAAAGTTTTGAGTGATGAAGTTGTGATACTGAAGATATATATGTTGATATACGTTTTCCTTAGATATTTAACCACGTTGTATTATAATTATAATAATTTGAAAACAAAATTCTAGTTAGCTGTCGTAAAAATTGAATTTTTTGAAAGACTACTCACAAGAAACTTATATACAGCATGGTGAGAAGAAAAGAACTAATATATAAATTGTATTATAAATATTATAAAAATAAATTATAATATGTAATCGTATAAAAAATATATTTACTTTGTCTTTGATTACGATCTTTTTATTTTTGCCTTTGATTTTGATTAGGTTTTTTGTTTTTTCTGTTTTTTTGATAAAAATTATATTTTTTTTCTCAAGATCAGAAATTGCTACTGAAAAAAAATTATAAACACAGCGGTCAGTCAAGATTTAATAAAATTTTCGACTGGCCGGTAGATCGGAAACATATATATTAACTAGGTTGATCCAATCACGCGCTTGGAAAGCCTAATAACACAAGTAGCTAAGCTGCAAAATTATAACGAGTCTGGATTGAAGTTAAGATGTTGAAGCGCCTGAGATTTTGATGCTGGCAAGACTAACCTTGTTTACAGTAGACATTATTGCAAGAATAATAGAAAATTTAATAATGATGTAAACCATGTTTTAAGTAAATGCAACATTTTATTTCGGTTTCGATATACTCCACGATTGTCATGGCCTCTTGCTTGGGAATATCAATGAAAATATCGAACACAAATGGTGAAAAACAAGTAATTATAAGCTGTTCAAACCATAAAAGCCAAAATTTTTCCTTCCCTGATACGAGTTAATTTTAGGCCTAAAAATAAAATTTTCTTGAGATTAATTTTTATGTGCTTAAAAAACCACCGAGATCCTAATTTGCCATGGATTTTGGTTAGTTTATCTTTCATTTTTGGGAATCCATCAGTCTTATTTTGTTAAGATCAACATAAGGTTATGAAAATAACTGAGTTTTATGTTGAACATGTTAGATTTAGATTTGTTGAAAACAGATCAAAGTGTTGTTTGTACTCTTTCATTCGATTTCTCTTTCATGAAAATTCCTCTTCATCCAAAGGGCTTTAATTAGATCGACAAGTTGTATTTTTTTGCAGGAGTGGAGTGTTTATCAAATTGAATTAAAAGTAATCTGAAATAAAAATTAAAGAATAGCATGACGCATCATATAGGGTAACATCGCCTCTTTGAGACCATTTAATTATTTATATTAGTGGAAATTTGTGTAGGGTATATGATCATTGTTCGATATCTCGAAAATCAAAAGTAAGGTAAAAGTTTTTTTGCAAATTAAGCTCACATATTTATGTTTCCTCAATTATTATTTATTTTATTTATAAATTATGCAAAGGAATTAATAAAATTATAATCTGTTAAGAGACTGTGACAAAAATTATTAAAACTTTCAGGATTCTTTTTTTACTATCATAAACTGATTTTCCTATTAAGAAAATTATTATTGTTGTATTTTTATTATTGTACAAAAAATGTGAAATGCTTTGTTATTGTTTTTTTTTAAATTCTGTTGAAGAAAACTTGTGTAAGATAAATGAGCAATGTTCATTGTTGTCAGCATGATGTTTCTTGGTTATGTGATATATAAGCAGAAGTCAGGGGAATAACCCTTAGTCAGTGTTGCATAAAAATTCATTTGGTAAGTGTACCAAGCTAAATGAATCGCTTGAAGGTTCATAATCAAACATGTGTGGTTTCATGTAAGGTAGTTTAATGTTCTCTTGCAGTCTAAAGTTTATCACAAGAAGTTCCTTATAAAATATGACCAAACTTCAACATCACATCGTGTGAATCCCTTTATTTTAGAATCTGCCAAAATCTTCAAATAGCCAATTTGCTGCATCAGCTCTTGTTAGTAGAGGGTAAGAACATAAAAACCCTCATAGTTCTCATAAATATAGTAAATAATTATATTATATATATTAACTTCTGTAGGTCTTGAATAACTCTCAAAATTCAATTTCTATAAATATAAAAAATAACTTAGCCATGGTAGTAACTTAGGTAGGTATTGGGTAAGAGAATGTGAAACCTCGAAATTCAATTTGTAAAAATAATGTAATAAAAATTTTCTCACAGTATTAACTTCCATGTGAGTTGGGTAAGAGCGTCTAAACCTTAAAAATTAATTTCTCATTAATATAATGAACTGCAAATCCACAACTTCAGGGGAATAAAGTAAATATTGACGATATAAAATTTAAAGCTCTTATTCAGACTGTTATTCAGACAAATGTTTCTGATCTAAATAACAAATTTAGATTCTTTAGGAAAAGTTACAGATATATTTTTCCAAAACAGATAAATTCTTTCTACGTAAATACCGGATTTCAATGTCAAATTTAATTTCTCCAAAAAATCAAGTAAACAAATTTTCGGATTTAATTATATTCGCTTTTTAAACGCTTAATGATTATCGATACCAAACTGGAATTCCTCACAAAATATTATAGACTTGAATTAATAAGCATAAACTCTTTTCCAAATAAAAAAAGTTTTCCTCTAACTAACTGAGATTTTCCCAGAAATATTATCAACTTAAATAAATGAACATCGATTCAAAAAGAAAGTGGAAGCACCATTGTTATTGGTAAAATATATTTTCTGTATAATTGTTCAATCAGCGAATCAGCAAACCTTTAAATAACTATTTTGTATGTTTATACACATAAAAACATTGTATTAGTGTTCTTTGTTAAATAGTCATGAATACTTAAGCATATTGGTAAATATCTACTTGTTCTTGAGCAATAAATGTATTAAATTGTGTGCAATCTATATGGTTACATTTTATTTAGTTTTCATAATTTTCTTGATAGGAGTTGTTATGATTTTGTATTATAACACTTTTTTTTTAAATGTTTAGATACTAATCAATCTGAAAAGGAAAGTTTATTTATACAAAAGTTGCAGCAGTGTTGTGTCTTATTTGATTTTGTTATTGATCCTTTATCTGATTTGAAATGGAAAGAAGTTAAACGTGCAGCACTCAATGAAATTGTTGACTATGTTATTCACAACCATGGGGTTATTACTGAAGCTATTTACCCTGAAGCATGTACAATGGTATGTTTGTTTTAAATTAATGTTACACAATTTACAGTTTAAAATTTCATTTTTTGTAAAATATATGAAAAAGAGCTGAACTTCTTTCGTATTCTTTAATCATAATTTAAATCAAGGTTTGATGTGAACATTATACTTAATGCAATATAGCCTGAACGTTGATAAAAAGTTAAGAATGCCAATTTATTTGAGAATTGACCATGCCAAATGGTTAAGTAAGTATCTTAACCAAATTTGATTTTGTGTTATAATAACTTGTGTAGATATTAAGTTGCATGATTTAAATCCGCGCACTAGAAATAATATCTTACTTGTGTATTTAAATTTGTGTACCTAAAAAAATAAATAAAACTATTTTTTGAGTAGAGTGTCCTATTGAGATAATTTTGAGTAACTGACATAAATTAAAAAAAAAAAAAAAATTAGGATCTTCTTTCTTGGCACTGACAGATTTCTTCAAAAATCCCATAATTCCATCTCTCTTCCAGCCCTTGGTAACTATGTCAGGATTATTTAGAATGTAATCGTAAAAGGAAATAACCCATTTGGCATGGGGGTAATTCCTTGTGAAAGCATCCAGATCATGAAAGCCAAAGTCTCAGTATTTGCTGATTTCATTTGCCACATCAAGGTTTTACTCCTCAACAGAAGCAATTTTTATTATCGAATTTTCATGGGCTATTCACCGAATTAAAAAAAAGACACTCAGCAGTTAAAATTGGATTTTCAAAGTTCTGTATTACAGGTTTCCATAATTCTATTCTACTAGTAAGCAATATTCAATGCGATGTTACGAATAGAGGTTTAATGGCACAGTTAATATGCAATATAAATAAAAGCGAATGCGTGGTTGACAGTTGCACAAATTTTCCAGGAACAGAAAGTCTTACAATTTTTCTTGATGAAGAATTAAGTGAGCTTTATGAAGATGAAGATGTCAAGTTCAATCAATGGTACATTTGTTTAAAAGTAAACGAACGACGATGCTATGGTTTCTGACAGAATAACTTATCACCACTACACCCCAATATCAACCACTGAAATCTCTTATAAACGAATAAGTGAGCACAAATTTGAACAACATTTTCATTTATCAAAAGCTGCACAAGTTATAAATGATAATGCGACTTTTCCCAACATGAGTGATGTTGTTGCTAGTCGATATGATAGACTCTGATTGGTTGGGATAGTGGATGACTTCAAAGCTGGTAAAAACTTATATATGTTCAAAATCTTGTATATGGCCCATGCATGGGCCATACACAAGATTTTCATTGACAGAAAGAGATTAGTTGTAGCTGTTAGTTCCCTATATAATGGTGACAACATTCAACACATTCAATTCAGAACCATTATTTTGATGAAAAATTTTTTATTCACAATTTATCCTTATGTAATATCTAGTATCATTTTTTTGTTTCAGCTTGGTCCTGCAAATTTTTGTCAAAAATGGATACAAGATTTCTGTTTATTTTAAGAGTTTTTAAGTAGCTCCATTGGATTCCTTGGACCAAAAAAATTGCCATATACAAATTTTCATAACCATGACATAAATAGATCTGTATTTAGAATAAAAATAAGTAATGAAAATGGTAGATATTTAACCGCGAAATGTCAATTACGAGTAAAAAGTAATCGGGCACAATTAAGGAACTCCTTGTAATTAGATGCTCAAATTTTAAGAATTTCAATGTTTTCATAGATCTTACTGTGGTAAAAAAATCAGCTAGTTCTGAGACTTTAGATAGAATTTTTCAAAAAATTTTATTGCTTTCACACAGAATTACCCATGAAGTGGTTTTAGGGTTCTCGTCTTCATATCCATTCATGCATCTTATTATTGCATGTGAGTCTTAATTTTAAACGGTTTAGAAAAATAATGCAGTTGCCCAATTTTTCAATTTGAAACGAGTTCAATTCAGTTAAAGGTGAATGTAAAGACTTTAAAATGTTCAGTCTTTGTTTGTGAATTTTTTTCTGGCTGGAAATCTGGGAGTTCTGTTGCATTCTGCAAAGGATGTTATGACATAGTTGTTAAAAATACATATTTTTTAAAACTTGATTTATTTACCATAATGGCAAGAAATCATTGAAAGTCAAACTTATGAAAAAAGATCACCCACGGAAAAAGAAACCTACTTAATCAAAACAATAAAAGCTTCTTGTTAAATTCAACTACACATGGCGTATACCAAAAATATGATGAATATTATGTGGAACAGAGAGTTTATTCCTCTTGACAATGATACTTTTGACAATACAGATATTGATAAGTTTTAATTAAAAGATATTACTAACAGCACTAAATTGTTAAAATGAATTGTCGATCAATGCTTATTTATACTCTGATTATAAGTTTCTAATCAACCTAAAGCTTTATTTTTAATTCTACCTCTATAACTTATGTTTGCATTCAAGTTTCTGTTTCCCGATTAACAGAAAACACAGCTAAAATAACCAGAATTTCTATTCAGACATTGCTTTTGCTTTAAAGTTACACACAAAGACTTGCTTTGATGATTTTAGCTAAATTATTAACAAAATTCTAAAATATGGCTTTTTGTGCGGATTGATTTACATGCAGTACTTGATTTCTCTCTATCAAACGTGAATAAATTTAAATACGGTTAAGGTATTTTATATATGCTTAATACAAGAATTCAAAGTCGTATATATTTAAGAAAAAATTAGGCATTTATGGAAAATATTATTCTTATGTTTTTACATTGTAAAATAAAAATTAATCGTACTTCATGCAGTGTCTTTTTTCTTACCAATCAAAACCAAGCATTTTTTTACATGTTCAAAGAAACTGGATACGTTGTCAAAATAAACCATTCAAGTTGCACATATTGACCCTAGTTACAAGGACTGTGAAATGATATTCTGTAAGACTACCTGTGGAGAAATTTGTTACTTGTCTTTAAAGTGTTTTTTGGCAAAATTTTGTTTTTTACGATAATTTGAATATTGCGCTGGAATATCTTTTAATTTCAACTTTTGATTAAATTTATGAGGCTTACGTGTTTTCCTGCTATCCCGTCCTATTTTGTTATTTAGTTGTATGGTTTTCTAATTAAAGTTTTTTTTTATTATTGTCATACTTTGATTTATTAGTTTGCAAAGAATGTATTCCGAGCTTTACCACCATCAACAAATCCAGCAGGTGTTGAATTTGACCCTGAAGAAGATGAGCCCACCCTTGAAGCTGCCTGGCCTCATTTACAGGTTTGTAATGTTTTTTGTTACTTCTCAAATTTTTAAGGACTCAAAATTATTCTACTGAAGCAAAGAAAGTGTTTTTAAAAATGCTTCATCCAAAGACTTACTTATTCTACTTATTTTGATATAAAACTCTTGAGGCTTATTTATTTAATGAAATTAAAAATAGAAGAGAAGATCATAGATTTAGTTTTAGTCTTTTTTAGTCATTTTAAAATTTTCTTAACATAACTGGAAAAGGTTTTGATAAGTTAAATTTTGGGTACTTGTTCTTTTCTCGTAGGTCAAGCAAACTATATAGAGTAAGAGCTTACAAAATACTATTTCTGATAATTTTGTTATGCATGCTACTTTAAAAAATTTTTTTTGCCCCTGGCTCAGTCGGTTAAAAAAGTAGAATTTGGTACAGAATAGACATTTTACTTTTTTTCAAGAAATCATTTTATGATTCTTTTGAAGCTTTATATGGTGCTAGAAAATATTATTTCAAACAAATTTTGCATGTCAATCATTTTGAAAGTTATATTGGAGCATTTCTTTTTTTCCTTTTTTTTACTTTTCTCAAAAATTTATGCTCTGATATTAAAAATGCTATTTAGAACATTTTTTTTTTTTTTTTTGCAGTTTTGGCCTCTAGATGGGCCAAGTCTGTTTTGTTTAGAATTTTTTATTCGTATAAAGCAGCTCTGTATGAAAAAAATCTTTTGGCCAATATGACCACCTTCTGAATTTTTTTGTTTAGTGGTCTGGACACAATTTATACCCCACAAAAAAGTGAAAATCAAGGTTTTTTTGACTTTTCTCAAAAAGCTAAAACTTTAATTATTTTGATATTTTGTATTATATTAGAAAATATTAGCAAGCATGTCAGTCATTTTAATGTTATTGGGTCTAGTTCCAAGGTCATTTTTGACTAAAATACAACATTTTTTGAAATTTTATCAAAATGTGTTTGGCATCTTTTTCAATTCTACATAAAGTCAAAGATGAAATTTTTACCCCATATGGCCACTTGCTGAAACTTTTCATTCTCTGGATGTGGACGCCAAAATTTTTCAAACTTCGTCAAATAACGATATTTGATTTTCCTGAAATTTTGTTTGCTGTTTGAAATTATCTTTTAGGGTTACTTTTGCCTTTTGGCCATTTTTAAAGTTTTATTGGACTCAGTCCCCAGGGCATAAATCATGGTTATTTTAGGCCTAAAAGCAATATCTTGGAAGCTTGTCAAAATCCGTTTGTTAATTTTATTCTTTCAAATTTTGCATGAAATTAATGGACCATATGGTCACCTGCCACAAATTCATGTTTCCTGGATTAGGATTATAATTCTAGTTTAAAAATAACATTTCTATTCTTTTAAAGATTTTCTAGAAAATCTAAAACCCAGTTCAATCCTACTTTCAAGTCTTTAATCACTATACTTTGTTTATAATAAGTCACTTGTCAATATTTTTATTGCATTTAAATGTACTGAAAACCGCTTGTAAATAACATTTTCCTTAAAGAAATGGCCGTTGTTTGATTTTTAGTGAAATGGCTGCTCCAAAAAAGTTTTATAATGCTATTGATGTGATCTTAGATGTGATATTGTTCTAGAAAATGAAAGTAATGAATCTATTGATTGTGAATATAAATCTGAAAAGGGAGATGATATTGCTGAACCTCTGTCACCAGCTATTGTGCACACAATCCCACTTGAATCCCAACTTTAAGACTTTAACAACTTTAATTAAGACCAAACTTTGCCACATCGAAATGCTACTTAAATGTTGAGTGGGCTTTATCCAGATTCTATTGAACTTAAGACCTTCTTGTAGCTGGTAGTCAGATGCTCTATCGACTGAGCTATTTGAGTAATTAAAGAATAGAATTATTTATATAAAGTATATATCATGAATCATTACTGGTGAAATACTTTGAATTAACATGACTGTTTATTTCTTGAGTATGCATTTCGTCGATTTTAAGAGTTTTAAAAAATAAGAATTTTCTATTATAGGTTCCCGAGATGTTTCCATCATAATTTTCTTCTCTTATAGTACGCCAAAATCTATGACATCTTTCTCATTTTTACTTTTCTGTTCAGAACTGTCTTCAAAACTCTCTTTAGGATAGTGATCATACATCTGGCAATTCAAATTTCATTTGTTATGGAATTCTTTACTGGATTCATTACATTCCACCACCAATATGTTTTATATTCGAAGTTAGAAAATCAAACAACAGATTTCAAAACAAATGCATTTTTTATCCTATGCATGCATTACTAATAATTTTGATAACTATGCTAAAAACAATTACTCATGGCTGTGTTCAATTACAGCAAGTATCCAAGCACAACAAATGAAATATGATCTGTTGACTAAAAGCTAAGAATTTGTTCAAGTGATGGCTCTTTTTTTATTTTTCCTTTATATTCATAAATTCATCCTCTTTTTGCAAATCTTCTCATGTTAAGAGTATTCAATTATAAGCAGATATTGGAGTGAATTTATCATTCTGGAGAAGGTAGTCAAAACTGGGGTTGAAATCAGGCCATTTTCAAAGAATGCTGTCGGTATTGTCATGATAAAGATAAAGGGTTTACAAGATCTGTCAACTTTGGGATGGGCACAGGGTTGATGAAATATAAGGGAAAAATTGTAAGAAACTCGGCATGGCTAATGCTCTGATCTCATCATTAATGAATTGAAATAACAATAATAATAATAATACAGAATGAGTGTAAGGAATGTAATCCAATCAAATTGCTATGACCTCATTAATTTTCTTAACGCATGAGTTTGTAATGCCAATTTATTGAATTATGTTTATAGGCTAATTTCAAGTAAATTATTTGATTCAAAATTATGCATCAAGACAAAGTAATGCAATTATGCTGATTTAAAAAAAGAAATCTAGAGCTTATTGATGATATATCCAATGTTAAAATTATTTGATTCAAAATTATGCATCATGACAAAGTAATGCAATTATGCTGATTTAAAAAAAGAAATCTAGAGCTTATTGATGATATATCCAATGTTAAAATTTGTGAAGTTTTTCGCGTTGGGTAAAAGATATCGTTTACTTAAGAAAAAACATTTGAAATGTTATATTTAATTTTATAAAAAAAGCTGAAATCAATTCATTTGTAAAAAATTTGAGGTAATTAAAGATGAGGTAGAACAAATGGCCCAGTGAAGACTAGATTGAGCACAAAGATGAACTATTAGAAGGCAAAATTTCTGATATGAATTTTGTGCAATATCTAACTGTCGTGGTGGTGTTGGTATGCATGTTGTGGGCGTTCGATTTTAAAATGCTTAAAAATGCTCCATTGTTTCCTAAAAAGTTCTCAATGAAGTATTTTTTTTTTGTTTTGTTTCTGCCTTTGTGTAAGTTTTTGAATCTAAATATTTTTCTTTATATAGGCTTTCTTGTTTGATAGAGCATTGCTTTACACAACTTTTCCTGTAAGCTTAAAAATTTTCTATCAATAATTTTTATGTCTGTTCAGAAATTCCCAAGCAAAAACAGCTTTTAATATGTTGAAATGTTTAGCTTTGATTGTGTAGAAATTTTGTGAAATGTTGAATGTTTTATTATACCACTAGAAAACCCAAATAAATGGTGCTATTAATTAAATTCTATCATTTCGGGTCTCATGGGTTTCTTTCAAAATCGTTCAGTGTATTATTTTGAAGCTCTGTATAATGTTTTCTAGCCATACAGTAAATATGGTTTTACAGAAAAATTTTTTTTGCTGTGGCCTTCTGCATTTATGGAAAATTTTCACAAAATCACATTTTTTTTCTCAATATGTCAAAAAATAAATACTAATTAAAAAATTTTTTTTGCGAAAAAGGCATGCTCAAAAATCAAAATTTACGTTTTTTTCTGAAAAAGTTCCAAAAAGTTTTTGTGATATTACATATATATATGCTTAATATGTTTTATTGTAGATTGTATATGAGTTCTTCTTACGATTTTTGGAATCCGCAGATTTTCAACCAAATCTAGCAAAAAAATATATTAATCAGCGTTTTCTAATGTCTGTAAGTAGTTTTTTTTTTTAATAAAAATTGCTAAGAAATGTTAAACAACCATAAGAGTCATCTTAATTATCATCTTAATACATCCTCGGAAAAATTACCTCAAGGGTTTGGGGATTGTATTTATGCCCCCTAAATTAACATCTTCTTAAACAGTTTATCCTTTTGAAATTTTACATGCTGTAAGCATTATGTGTTTTTTTATTTCTGTAAACACTTTAAGCTTGAGCATTGAGCTTGAAAAAACTCTTGGCTCCATTAGAAGGTATCAAGAAAAATACCGCTGGGAAATAAACCCCCGGACATTTACCCCCTTGAAAAATACCCAGAAATATATCCCCAGTACAACAAACACCCTCCCCCTGGATATATATCCCTGGAAATATGCCTCAATGAAATAAACCCCCAAACCGAAAAAATATTAGGCGTTTTTATACTGAGGATCATCAACACATTTTGGGCATTTTGAGTTTAAATAACCTCTAGTATAAAAGTGTATATAACTGTTTTTATCTTAAATTTCATCTTTGAGTCCATTTGGATTGTGAGTGTTAAAAGTTCGAAAAAATCTTTATATGCAGTTTTAATTTCATTGCTTATTACTCTTTTATATAAACTAAATTCTATTCTTTTTGGTATCAGTATATCTGTAAAAATATGAACTTAGAAAAACAGGATTTTGTGAAAATTTTTGGTTATAAGATTTACATACCTTTTAAATCTTAAATTAGCACAGTTTTCTGTACCATATTCTATCAAATCATAACTCTTAATAGATAAATTTTTAGCTCTAGTTATAGCTTTACTGTGCATTTTCAAAATTATGTTTTGTTATTTGATTTATTGGAATAATAATAAAGTGGAGAGGAGCCTTTACATGTGATTGTTTGGTTGTTAGATCATTCAAAATGATTTGTCTCAGTATTTTTTCATTACTTTTTCTAATTTTTTTATGATGTCCTTGGGCCATAAAGCTGAAAGAGTGACAATGGCAGATTTAAAAAAAAAAATACTTGTTTTTCTGTACTGGACCTGAATATGCCCAAATATGGTGATTTTGGGCATAAAACAAGCATTTTTCTCAAAATTTCAGAAAATTTTGTATGCAATAAGAGGATCATAGAGAATTTACTCATATGGGTATTTATCAAAAACTAAACTTAAACTAAACTAAAATTAAAACAAGTGTTAATAATAATTGAGATAATATTGAGGGAAAGGATTTTAAATATCATCTTGAGGTTACTTATTTGATGCACTGATGTTATCTCTACTGAAACAGGGTGTTAGCCAGGATTGAAATTTATAAAGTGTTTATTGTCATAATTGGGAATTCCTATCCCTCCGCCCCACCTGTGGAGGCCAGCCACAGCAAGTTTTTAATTTCTTACATTATAAATAAACTATTTTTGCTTCCAAATTTTTAAAATAACTATTATATACAAAACATTGGTTTTAACCAAACCCATAACATTCCAGATTAATAATTTGTAAAATCTTTCTTTTAAAAAATGCTACCACATTTACATATCAAAAAAAAAAGTATGCGCTTTTTTGTTTCATCGAAAAAGGGTTTCCCCAATTTATGCAGGTGCTTTTAAAAACACTCCATCCTTTAACGTTTGAATGCTTTTACAAGCACCTGCTTTTTTTTCCATCACTTTGATGTTGCCATGCATATTTTAGCTTGTTTCACAACCAAATAATCTTTTTTTAATTTAACGTTTCCTTGATTTCATAACACTGTGATTTTCGTCTTGGTAAGGTTCTGCTCTGAGTAAACAGATCATATTTCAGAGAAATGAGTAGTAAATTTAAAGAAAAGTATAGGCGATGGAAAGAAAAACTCTAGAACAACAATAAAATTTGAATAAACCTGCGGACGAGAGTTATTCATAGTTCTGAGAAATGAGTAGTACTTTAAATAAAAGTATAGGCAATGGAAAGAAAAAAAATAGAACAACAATAAAAATGAAATAAACCTGCGGATGAGAGCAAATGTGTAATGTTTGTATTCTTACAGTCCAGGTGTTTAAAACCTACTTAAAAAATCAACTGAAATAACATTAAGAAAAATCATATGGCTTGGAAGTTTAAGTTGATCTCTCAAATATATCTTTATAAATAAGATTGTTATAAGATAATAGTTTAATCTTTCTTTTAAATTAAGTCATTTTTGTTTTTAAAAATCTCACATTTGCTGTCATAAATAACATAACATTTTAAGTTGCTATTAATGACATCCCACTTGTCAAACATATTACATACTTTCTGTGAATCAAATGTTTAAAAAATCACGTATATCACATTAAATTTTCATAATTAGAATTAATTTTTTTAAAATTTTATATGATTATCAAGATTATTGAGATTATTGAGATAATGGTTATTAAGACTTTGTTTTCTGACACCAATATGTGAGGGTTCCATATCATATAAAAATTTCAAAGTGATTATATTAAAGTTTTTGTGGTTTTAACTGAAATGGTAGTTCATGAATAATGAATGAGTTTAAATTGAAGTAAACTTAGTAGTTGCTAAGAAACTATGTAATTTGTGGAAAAAATAAATTTATTCATTTTACGGTGACAAACAATCATATTTGTTGTGTATAATTACGGTAAACTTCAAAACATAAATTATAACTTAAAAGATAATGTATACTTCCAAAGAAAACCAACATTCAACAGCAAGCTCTTCAAATAGATATTTATAACTTGATAGAAAACAAACAAATCAACCATGGGTTATATTGTTACATATATCATTTTCAATATAACGAGTAAAATCCATCAGTCTGGTTAACACCCTGTGAAAGTAAAGAGCTTCTGTTATTAGGTGTTCTACATTGACCATGGTTAAAAATTTATTGACTCTTTTCATAATTACCATTGATAAGTAAAGTTATATTATTCTGTGATGTTCTCGATTAGATTTAGTTAGGTTATAGCCTTCAATTGTTAACTGAGGATCATTATATAATATGATTGACTTTAACCTCGTTTCAGTAGTACAAATGTTGCTGTAAACATATGCAGCATTAAATTCCTTTAGATTCATTAATTTAATAGTGTCTTGGACAGAAATGCTTTTCAAATTCCAATAGCAAATAAACAAATTTTGTATGTATGAAGGTATGTTAGTCAGAATTTTTTTCCAATACCTACTAAAGTTTTTTATTCATAATCCGCAGAACTATTTACTTCTAAATTTTAGAAGTCATATAATGATTGAAAATGTTATTTTTGATAATTTAAAAATATTGGCTGTCTGTATTGTTGAAGAAATTTTGAAAAGTGACTGTGTGTTTTTTAAAAAAGAAAGCAAGGTTTTTGCTCGAAAATTTTGCAATTGTTACATATTTCGTTAAAGGCATTTTCAGGTCTTCTATAAACCAGAAAGTAAGAAAATTAAAAATTTTATTTAGCTAATTTTCAGCATCATATGACAATATATATTTTATAGAATAGAAGGCCTTGATTATAAGAAAAAAATTTTTTGTGCAATTTAACATTCTAGCTTCTTTTATTTTTAGATATTGACACTGTTTGATTGCGAAGATCCGCGAGAGAGAGATTTCTTAAAAACAATACTTCATAGAATATATGGAAAATTTCTCAATCTAAGAGCTTTTATACGAAAACAAATTAATAATTTATTTTATAGGTAAGTCGTGATTGATTGGACTTGGCTTGTTAGAAAGTAACGTTTCTGACTTTTGTGGGTTTTTGGATTTCGGCTATTTTTAAAATTTAATAAAGTTTGATTAAAGCTTGTAACTTATTATTCTTTTTTTTTTTTCTTTATTGGTAAAATTTTTTTTTTATTCATAAGTCACTAAACCTAATTTTTTTCTTGAAGATTAATTTCAATTTTATATCATTATTGAACTTTGTTTTATAATTTTGTTTAAAATTACAGGTTTATTTATGAAACAGAGCGTCAATATGGTGTTGCTGAATTACTAGAAGTTTTAGGAAGGTTTGTTTAATTTTAATGATTTCATAAATTATAAACAACTTTTACTCAAGTCATCTCTGGAGAGTTTTTTTATTCATAATAAATTACACAAACTTATTTTGGAAAATCTGTTAGTAAAACAACCTGTTGTGAAGTATCTTGATATGTGGCACTGCTGTGATTTATCAGATATACTGTGATGCACAATATTCAAATGAAAATTTTGAAAAATGTTTTTACTATAATTTACATTTTATTGAATTTGTTTTCATTGCTTTAATAGGTATTTATGGTTCTATTTTTTTTTTTTTTTTTTTTTTTTTTTTTTTTTTTTTTTTTTGCTAAAGCCAACTTTCAAATTATGAAAAAATAATTTATTATCCTTTATTAATTTTGCAATAAATTTTTAGAAAAACGAAAAAGTTTCTGGTTTATTGGAATTGACTGATACGATTTACATAAAAAGATTTTTGATAAGTTGTTTGATAAGTGGTTGAGTCCAAATAGAAATGTATAGTTTTATAAATATTGGTCTTTGTCAACTAAGTCATTATAATAAATAGAAAAATTAAAGATATTTATTAAATATAAATTAAACCATAAAAGAACCAAACCATATCAACCGAATTTCTTACCCGATACCCGATATCTATGAACATTCCTCGTCAGTCTGCAAAAAATACATTTGAATAACTAATCTTCCTCAACGGTCCACACAATTTGTTTACATATTTTGAGCCTACACAAAACCTATATAATCTCTAGGACTGATCATTATAACTAACCTGATGATGGGAGCAGTTTGTCTCCCGAAACATAGTTCAATAAAATATTATAACTCATGACATGTTGTTTTTAATTTTTCTATTTAGAAATGTAAATGTTAAATTATATAATATAGTTTTAAATATGCAATTTATTTGTTATGGTAAATTTTTTTTTCTGTTTGATTTGTTATTGTCTTTTCTCTGTTTAAATTATATTTTAGTATTATAAATGGATTTGCTTTGCCGCTTAAGGAAGAGCACAAAGAGTTCTTATTGCATGTTTTACTACCTCTTCATAAAGCAAAAGCACTTAGTGTCCATCATCCCCAATTAGCATACTGTGTTGTACAGTTCCTGGAAAAAGATCCTACACTAACTGAACCTGTAAGTTTATATTCTTTAGTGTTATTTTACTTAAAAAATTTAATCTATATATTTGGTGTAATTTAGCATCTACCATTTAGTTACAATAAATTTTAATTTTTGTCTACTATAGTCAATTCAGCAGTGTACAGTAAGCCTTTATATAATCATAACGACTGCTTTGGCATTGTTCCAGACATGCCTGGTTTGGTAAAAAAATTTGAAGTTTGGCTTGAGAAAGTATATTCTGCTGAAATCTTGTGAGAAAATATGTTAGTTATTTTGGTTTTTGTTCAGCCCAACTTTTCTTGAAAAATTTTTACCCATCCATTTGTTTATTAGGCGAGGCCAATTTAATTTCTTGTTCTGTGGGCCCTACCGACCGCATATTTCCGAAATCAAGAAAAATAATATTAATTCCCTTATAAAAAATTTATTAAATTGTTTTTTTAAACATGAAAATAATGTAAAGTTTAGTAAAATATTTACATTTTCTTTTGCAGACTATATTTAGCATTTTCTAAATGTATACTTTAACAATGAGTTTCTGGAATTCAATATGATGGGTAAAAATACCCTATGTTTACCAGCCGACCCTATATTTATCACCAGTTCGCCCGCAAAACGAGAAATTAAAATTTTCTCACCTTAGTTAATACTGATTTTTTTAAATTGGAAGCGTATATAAAATTCAAGTTCATAAATAAATCAGTTGAATTATATTTATTACAGCGTACAGAATTAACTTTAGACCTAAATTAGATAATAGTTGCTGGAATTATTTATAGGCTTTGACAGTTTTTCCAGACCAACAACTCAGCTTAAGAAAATTCATGGTTATTTCTATTAATTTTAGATTTTCTTGAGCTTCAAAACTCTAAAGATGAAGTATCCTTATTTTAGAAAATATCAAACATACGGGCTGAGTTTAGTGACTTAATGACAATGAGATTTTTGTTGAACTATGTGATAGTAATTTTGTCGTCCGATTTGAGTTTAATAACAATATTAGTTCAATTTATGTGATTGGATGTTATCATCATCTGTCAAGTTAGGTTTTACACTTATGAATAAATGAAACTAAATCTTCTATAAAAATGTTGAAACAAACAAGAGCCAAGAATAGAACCTAGGGACATTTCATTTCTGCTCAATCACTCAATATATAATCACTCAATATAAAAACCGTGTTACAGGTTGTTTCCACTTAGAAAGATAGCTATATACTCTAGCCCAAAATCAGCTAATTTTGCAATAAGCAAATAATAATTCCAAAGTTTTTGTTATGGTATATTGGTTTCTGCTAGTTTTGGCATTTGGTGTCTGTAAAATTTTAATGTGTTAAAGTGCTACTCTTGTTGCTTTGTTTAAACTTTGACCCATTTGAGTGAAATAAACTGCAAGTCAAAGATAATTATAATTGCATCCTCCTTAAACTTCTACTTCTCAAAGTGTAAAATAATTTTATTTTGTTTTACGTTTTTCCTTTAAGAGTTCTAAAATCAAAGGGTCTAAGTTCTATTATAGTTTTGGTACCATCACTAATTAAACAAAACAAACTCACCGTTAAAAATAATTTTTCTGTCAAGCTCTTATTACTACTACTGAAGACAATTACTCATGCAAAATATGATTTTGCAGGTTCCATTAATTTATTATGCTTTTTATGTGATACTGTTAGCAAGATATTTACATTCAATGGAAGTGTCAGAAAGTTTAGCATGTAGAAATCTTTGTATTATGGGTAATAAAATGTCTGTTAGAGTTTAAAACGTAGTAATAATGCTAGAATAAGCTCATTGCTCTTATCGCCAACTTTTTCTCTCCCAAATGTATTTCATTGAGTGCAACGATTAATGGCTCAAACAGACCAGTTAGTGTGATACTGCTTTCTCTTCACTTAACAATCTTGTAAAGGCAGCCTTCATTAACTTTAGCGATGGTAGGTTTTATGTTGCCAAGAGTTTTTCATAGATAAAAGCACTTTTATTGATGCCTCTTCAGTTATTTTGGATTCTTTAAAGCTTTTTTTTTTTTCGTTTTAATTTTTAAGCTTAAAATCCTGTGCTGCAACTTGAAACTTAGATGGTAATATTTTTATTATTTGATTTTGACATTATCAATAATCTAACCCATTTAATGAGTTACATATTTTAATTTTGCGTCTCAAAAATTTCAATTTTTATTATGTTTTTTTCATGTACCATTTTGAGGAAAAATTTTACAAAATATTTGATTTGTTAAATTTTTTTTTTTTTTGACTCCATTAGTTGCTAGACATATTTTTCTAACATGTGCTTTTATTCCTAGTGTGTTTTGGGTTTACTGAAGTTCTGGCCTAAGAGAAACAGCCCCAAAGAAGTGAGTTTGTGTTTTTTTAATTTTTGATAATGAAAATTTGGAAAAGGTAAGTGTGTATCAGCTTTTACTATATATATTACTATATATATTATTATTATTAATATTTAATTTGCAAACTGATTTCATTTACCATGAAATATTACTTATATTTTTTTGTCTGTGTGTAAACCTTTCATTACTTTGTTTATACAGTATTAAAAAATAAAAATCGCTTCGGTTGGCGAGTTACTTTTTAGTTAAGCTATACTCATGTACGCTTTTCACCGTTTGCAGTTTTTATTACTCCCTAAAAATTAAACTATTTATCCCTTTATTCTGACGTTTAGAATTTTTAAGATTTGCTTTCAATATCTACCAATTTATTTTAATTTCTTTAACAAGATTCTTTGTGAATTAAGATTTATCTAGGTGCTTCGTAAACTCTATCAAGCTTAGTACAGTCAAAATTGGTCTCCAATTGTGAATCAGAAATGGTTTTACTGATGATTGGTTTGCCATTGG
This sequence comes from Euphysa ruthae, assembly GCA_035046665.1. Classification (NCBI taxonomy): domain Eukaryota; kingdom Metazoa; phylum Cnidaria; class Hydrozoa; order Anthoathecata; family Corymorphidae; genus Euphysa; species Euphysa ruthae. Next base: position 26,985 of record JAUZNK010036635.1, read on the forward strand.
GCATACTTGAATTATTGACTGTAAAGATTTTAAATGATTTTAGTAGGAATAATTAACATTCAATGCAAATCTTGTGTATTATGGTTGTTCTTAACTTATGGTCCAAAGTTCTCCTTACCTATTAAAACATTTGATTTTTCAAAAATCGATATCTTTGCAATGACTTGACATTCGTGATGATTTTTTTTATGACATAATACCATAAAAGAAATGCAGTAATTGCGTTACTGATTACTAGTTTCCAATATGTATGCTCTAACGGCTCTAAATAGCCAAAAAAAGACTTGACAAACAAAATTTACTTTAACAATTTTTGTTATTTTTTGTATAGTGTATAATTTCTAACATCCACTTTAATAGTGTGTTTGTGAAAATTCTGGTTCTTAACTTATGGCCCAAAATGTTCTTGTCCAATCAGAACTTTCCATTAAAAAAAACTTATATTCTTCAATGCAGTTTTTATGTTTTAAATGTACTTTTGTATCATGGTTATACTGATGACTATTTGCCCATAGGCATGCCTAAATTTGGCCAATTTTTTAAAACAAGTTTTAGAATTTTTCTCGAAAACCATTTAGTAATTTTTTTTAAATTTTGCATTAAGTTTGAAGTCCATAGAAAGTATTTTTTGATCCATGTCGTCACCTCTTGAAAAATCCCATATTTTGATATTGGACCAAAATTTAGTCAATATTTTGACCAAAAACATATTAGTATTTTATTGATTTAAAACCAATCTGTTATTTGTTGTTAGGTTATACAGGAAGATAAAGACATATTAATTGCATCTGTACAGTTAAATTATTACTTGTTAAAGTATTTTTTCTTAGGCCTTGACCCAAAACAGGCAAGTTTTGACCAAATTCGTGTTTAAAAAATTTCTTGTAAAATTGTGTAAGATTATTTTTTTCAAATTTTACTAGATGATATAGACATATTGAATTCACTCTTACGATCACTTGTTAAATTGTTTTGCTCATTGACCCAGGTTTAAAATGATGAAAATTAAAAATTTCTATATTTCCTGTTATTATTATCTTTTTTTTTTAAATTTATAATTTTATTGTCCCTAACACACTTAATAATATCTATTGCTGCTATTATATTTCTTGTCACAATTGAATATTTTATTTTTATCTCTTTTATTATCTCTTAATCGGGGTCCGCATTATAGTCTGCTTGTTAGGTGAAGCCTTAGAAACATAAATGGACTAAAATCAAAGATTACCAAATATTTTTTTATAGATATAATATATGTCAATATGATATATTTGTGACTGTTTTATGTTTTTTCTTTTAGGTTATGTTTTTAAATGAATTGGAAGAGATATTGGATGTTATTGAACTTAACGAATTTGTAAAAATTATGGAACAACTGTTTAAGAAATTAGGACAGTGTGTATCTAGCCCTCACTTTCAGGTAAATATCTCAGTATGGAACAACTTAATTTTACCTAATGGCACCTGCCTGTAGAAAAATGCCAAAAAATTATTTTTCCTTTTTAAAAAAATTTTTATTGACATACAGCTTTTGAAAGTTCAGATTTTAAAATAAGTATAACTCAAAAAAGAGGATTAGTTTTTAATGAAGTGTTGTGTCCTCAAAATTATTATTCCGTGAAACTTTCTTCCAAAGGTATTTATGATTGTAATGAAATTACAGGCAGACATAGACTGTATAACCAGTCTAATTTCTTATTTTGGCGCCAGAGAAAATGTTTATGTATAGTTCTTATAAGTTTATAATAAACACAGTTGTTTCTTTTTAACAGTGAATTTTTAATGTTCTTTGTTTTCATTATTATTATATTAGTCTTCTAGATTCTTTCAAATGTTAGAAAAGGAGTTGTAATAGCTGCATTTGTAAAGCCAAACATATTAAAATTATCTGCTTCCTTCTTGTGGTATTATGTATTATTTTCAGTAAGTTTTTATTCAGATATCAAAGCGCAGTTTTATTTTACTCACTTTCAAAATAACAAACACTTTAACAATGTTATGTAGGTTGCAGAGCGTGCACTTTATTACTGGAACAACGAATACATTATGAGTCTCGTGAGTGACAATGCCACAACCGTTATTCCAATAATATTCCCATATCTCTATAAAAATTCAAAAACGCATTGGAACAAGTAAGTATGCATGTTTCTTCTTTATTATTTTAAAATATTTAGTGACTAACTGGTCTCTAAAATTTTGAGTTCAGTTTCTCCTGTTTTTTAATTTTTGTAAATTTTAATGATGAGATACTTACCAAAAATTGACGGATTGTATTTTTTTTTTAGAGGAATAAAGAAGCTATTTCTGACCTTTCAAAGATCCTTGCTATTAAGCCCCAGGTTTCTATACAAATCAAATTTCACAGTTAGCTTTTTTTTGATTTTTATCAAGAAATCATCTTCTGATTCTGATAAATTTTTCAATGCTCACAAATATTCAGATAATTTTAGCATGTCAGTCATTTTGAAAAATTAGGTAACCCAGCCAGAACCAGTTCCTAAATTTCTGAAATTTCATTTTAGACTAAAATCAGCATATGGCCACATGCCGAAAAATTTTTGTATTGAGATCTAATATTGTGATTTTTGAATTTTCTCAAAAACTTTTTACTATATTTTTTCATAACACTTTCAGTCAAACCATTCAAGCAATAAGATTGAATAGTTTTCTTTGCTCACTTTTAGAATAAGAGTTTTTTTGTTTCTTGTTTTGTAGTTTTATTTTAGGTAGAATTAGGAAAAAGTGTGATCATATTTTATTTCATTGAAGAAAGGCTGGGATCTATTTGTGACTGAGAACCTGCTACTTCATGCTGTAACTCAATTTTTTTCTTGAAAGAACAGACTGCCTCTAATAGATTATGAATATGTAGCTGACTACTATAAATGTTAATCTCTAGAAATTCATTTTAATATGATCAAATCATAACTTTTTGATAAAATTTGAATCAAAATTTTCCATTCCATCAGAAATATGGAAAATGGTAATCTCTTCAATATGATAATGATTGTAATGAGCGAATCTTGCTCTTTAGAACAAAAATTTGGGGGTTTTTTCCAACTCATGATTGTTATATAGATGGGACATATAATATTGCTCCCCACAGTTTTTCTAAATATGCACAATTTACAGACTGATCGGGGATCATCACATTGGGTGCTATGCTCTGTTACCAAACAAAAACCGAGAAACATTTGCTGAACTCTTACAGCAAATTCATTGACTAACAAATGGGCATGCACCTCAAACAATCATGATCGATTCTGAACAAACTTTCATCGAGGAAATTGCAATAATTTTTCCTAATGCTAGATGCATTTATGGATACTTGTTCCATCTCACCCAATTGATATATCATCATATCCAAGCTAACGGCCTAAAACAGCAATACCTTGACCACAATTCCCACTAATGCTAGAATGATCGTCACTCTCATATTTGTTCCAATTGCTGGTATTATACAATCTTTAAACTCCCTTGCTCAGCATATAGGTGAATTCCGTTGTGGAAGAAGAAGACCACCGATGTTTTTGCACAATTTAAGCAATATACAGTGAAGAAAGTTCCATGACCTAGCATGGAAAAACAATATGCTGAAAGTATGGCATATGCAGTTCAGTCAGTGTCTTATGATCACACATCCAACAGTCTGGAAGTTGATTAAGGTTTTGTGACATACTTGCCATCTAACAATATTGTGTTGGTCAATTTATTTCTGGAAACAGCGTACCACATTAGTGGTGTCCAAAGATGTAAGTATCAGCAAAATCTAGCAAATTTTGATAAAAGCAAATCCTTAGGTAAAAAGGTGCCTTTACATGTATGTTTTCAGAAACTGTTGAGAACCGGGAAAATTTCGCTCAGAATGGCGAATTTTGGGGACATGGGCCCAGACAGACCCAATACCCATTTTTTCCAATTAGATGTTTAGAATATTTGTTATATTTCTATTGTAAACCTTCTAATATATATCAAATTGTACATCATTGAACACAAAACATCATTCTGGAAACCTATAGCAATAAATTTTGCAATTTTAATTATTTGGTCCCAGCCTTTTTAAGACCAAAAATAAATTTTGCAAACATTTGCATATTATATATTGTTAGATTTAAGTATGATGTTATACCTTCAAATGCATATTTTTGAGGTAATGGGGCAAAAGGTGGCTCATTTTGCCCTATCATTTCAGCATCTCAAAAACGAAACTTTCCAAAAATTGTCATGTTGTATACCGTTGGTTAGGAAATTGTGTGCTGATTAAACTTTACAATAACAAAACCACCTGAAGATACTTAGCTTTTAGGAAAAAAGGCAAAATTTAGTCTATTTTGGCCCAAGAGAAAAGTTACTTTAACAGCATGATATAGTAACTACAGAAACTTTGTAAAAGAAAACCTCAATTTTTATCAACATATTCACCACCACATTGACACATCTCAGTGCAGTTCAAATATTGCTGCCGACATTTACAGCGTCCGCTGCATGTTAGTTTGTAATTACTCCTGACCAGTTCTCTGCAAGACTTGGAAGTTTCGTCAAGGTGCATCCAAACTGGCGATAACTTATTTTCATGCAACTTCCATTCTTACTTTTTGGCTTCTGGCATCTCTAGCATTTTCGTTGTAGCATTACTCCATTTAAAACTAAAAGTAATGAGATAACAGTTACAACCACTATTTAAGTATATCCTAAAATTGATCCAATCAACAAATTCATCTTCTTGATGAATATATAATCATCAATAAGAACTTAAATGCAGTATAATAAAACACCCTTTAATATTCTGAAAATATCATATTATACCTAGCTTGGTACATTGCTCTTTTAAGATGCTGTAACAGTGCATCTCTTTTAGGTGGTTGACTTTCACTTCTTTGTTTTGTGAATAGATATCTCCTGCATTCGTTGACATCATCTAAACTACTCGTTGGGTGTTATAACAGCACAACAAATCTTTCAATGATTTTTAAGTCTGATGAATTAGCGTCTTGAAAATCTTTAACTGCTATCAAGCTATAAAAAAACATGTGATCAATAATGTATATGCGATTTCAAAATAATTTAGTACTCATACCTAGTAGAAGTCAATTAACAAAAAACTATTTTGGAAAGCAACATTGTGACAAAAAATGTTCACAAATTATTTTAATTTTGTGTATTTGCATACTATGCTTTTTTTCTCAAATTCATACTTGTTCTAATAAAAAGATGTGTTTGTTTAAAGGTGCTTCTTTCTTCACTGCTATATCTAGGCCAAGCTATGAGGTATGTAACAAATTCCTCATCAGTGAGTAATTCGCTTTTAATTAGCAAAAACTCAACAAAAATCTTATTTATTCAGTGGCTGTGTTAATTCAGGATATATCGTCCAAAAATTCCAGCATATCTTCTTTCCTCTACCACAAAATGATGAGACTGTATCACAACCTGTCAGAGCAAACGACAATGGAAGTGCATCACATTTTTCCTTTCCCAATAATGTTGATAGCAAGTGTACAGGGAGGGATCCATTATTGCTTAAAGCAATAATAGCACTGTCAGTATCGACAGTTCTTATCAAAACTATGCCTAACAAGTTATAAGTCCCTTAAGTGGACAAATATATAGGAATCTGCTTCTTCATGGTTACAGGGAGACAGTTCACTCATGCCAACAGGTTCACTTGCTAAAGTAGATTCACTAAATGTGGCTACAAGAACTTCTCCACCAGGAGTTTCGTCTTTTGTCATTACATCAGCAAACAGTGCAAAAAGCTCATTCTTATTTTCGTTCTTTCTTAAGAACTGTCCCCAGTCCTTCCAAATTGGAGTAGCAATAGCATAGCATAGGCTGATCACCTGGTATAATTGGAACCTGATCTGGGTTGAGCTTTTGAATTGCTTTTATGATGATATCTATTGTGTGCCTCACCATTGCATGAGTTGCAACCTCTTCTTCAGGTCTGTTTAGGCTCAGGTCCCTAAAATCCGCTATTTTATACAAAATTTGCCCGGTTCTCAATGGTTTCTGAAAATATTCTTGTTAAAGTACCTTCCTACCATTTTATCAAAATTTGCTAGATTTTTTTACCAAATGACCCCACTAACAACAAAAGTGTATTTATCACAGTGTAAATGACTTCATCAAGAATTTACACATACTATCAGAGACATATACTTGACTTTTTGAGAGGAATCTCTTACATTCTTGCCAGTTAATTTGCTCAAGTTGCTTTTCTTTATAACTCCACAAATTACTCTTAATGTGGATATCTATTTTTGTAAAATTTGATCTATTAAATTTGTATTAAATTTTTTTCAATTAAATTTGGTGAATTAATTGTGATGCGTGTTTTTGATTTTTATTATCCTAGTTTAGATATATTGTTTTTTGGTGTTCTAAATATAAAATGTTACTATATTACAACTTTTTGAATAATTATTTAAATAATATTTTCAAGGGTATTATAAAATATTTAGAGGTTACTGAAGGTAAATGTCCAGTGGCAATTTTCCTAGAGGTATATGCCCAGGGTGTAAATGTTTGGGTAATAACTGTCCAAGGGGTAAATGTAACAGAGTAGATTGTTAGAGGGGTAAATGTCGGATCACGCCATAGTTTACGGACATTCAAGCTTCAGGAAAAAAAAAAAAAATACAAAATTGATGGACATGTTTGTGTGAAATTATATGTGAAATATCTATAAGTATTAAATTTTTTAGAACAATACATGGTTTGATTTATAATGCGTTAAAGTTACTAATGGAAATGAATCAAAAGTTATTTGATGAATGTGCGCAGCAATACAAAGCATTTATAGAAAGGTATCTCAGATTTTAGTTTGTTTGATGCTTTTCGATGGAAGCTATTTATAGTAATAAAATTATTCAAATACTTCTAATTTAGAAAAAAAAAACTATTTTATTGTAAAATGATCTTTTGATTCGGGAATTAATGCATCTTTTTATTGCGTTTATTTTTTTCTGTTTTGCATGTATTTTTTCATTTATAGCATTGTCATGTTTTTTTATTTTCATACTGATAATTATCAAAAAAAAACATTCTTTTAAAATTTTTTTATTTCTATATACAGTGGACTCTCTATAACTCGAATGTCCACAGGGAATTGGAAACCGTTCAAGAAAGTTTCGAGTAATAGAGAGTTGGGAGTTTTTCCAAGTTTTTGTTGAAACTTTATACAAATGGCCAATTAAGCGTAATTTTCTTCCTTATATGGAATGGAGAGGAAAAAATTTTTTAAAAAATACCAAATATTTTATCTCATCAATTTATTCTCAGGAAAAGAAATCAGAAATTACAGTTTGCTTTTGTGTATTAAGGACATCTTTCTCGACAATTTGATTCAAGTCCTTAAGTGATTTCATCATTGCCTCCCCAAAATTTGAAAAGAGGCTGAAATCTTCAAGAACACTGATAGCTCTCTGCACTTCTTTGTTCGTTGGTTTGGTTACTATATCTTCATTCTCTTCGTCGTTATTTTCTTCATCTGCTTCGTTTTTTGTTGTTGAGTTCCTGTTACTTCGGCAATTATATCAGCAGTTGTTAGTCCATGCAATGTGGTTACCTCGATGTCGAAATCTACATAATCGTCGGTTGTGATGTCGGTGTCGATTTAGTCAGCAAACCTTTCTTTAAGAACCGATAAATCAGCATTCAGAGTCTGAATAACGTCTTCTTCTACATCTTCGAATTCTTCATCTCC
>JAUZNK010036636.1:0-17865 GCA_035046665.1 Euphysa ruthae
TCCAAATTGCTGCTTTAAGATATAAACCTCCATTTAGGGGAGAGCCCTTACATAAGAAGAAGAAAGCTATTGAATTTGATAATGTTTTATGGGAGTATGATCCCCCAGTATCAGGAATAAATTGATTTATTTTTTGTGGGGTTTGAAAAGTAGCCAATGAAATAAATAAAGATGACCTATTTAGAAATTTTTTATTACTGGTTAACTCTGTACAAATATTGCATATCAGTCTAACCTGTATTTCAGACAGTCAACCATGGGTAAAGTGTTTTCAAAGTCATTACATCTATTTTTTTTATTTAACGGATATGAACCGTTCATTTCAAATGATATAAATGATATCTGATTGTATATAGAATCAGCCCTTTAACCCTAGGTATTCCAGTCAAGCTTAAAGTTCATTTGAATTGCACGTTGAATAAATTATGGGTTGCACAAGGTCATAACAGTATCCTACAATAGAATAGAATATATTTGATTGAAAAGTCCCAGCAAATACAAATACTTTTGAGAAAAAGTATCACAAAAAGAAAGTGTTTTAATTTTTTTATATGAGTTTTTAGTCTTGCTTATTTATTGTATTATAATTGTTTAAACCCACTTTAAGAACTATTATCTACACCCTTTTAAATAAACTATTTCAACAAAAAACCCGCATATTATCTGTGCCATTATGAAAAAAAAAAAACCGACGATTAAAAGGTTAATGTTATAATTATCAAATCATTGACATGCGTTATCGCTACTTCATCATGTAAATAAATTTAACGACTAATTACAATTGGTTAATTTGTTTAAATAGCTATCAAAGTGCGTCATTTAACAGTATTATTTTAGAGATCATATAAAATTTAATTATACTTTGAAATTTTTTCCATTCTTTTAGTTTTGAATACTTTTATAAACCTTTGCATGACTGCAAAGATACCCATAAAGCAGATGTTACATAATATAATTGTTTAACAAAAGAAACTTAGACAGTGAAAATAGATGTGAAAATATAATATTCTGACATCTTTTAAATTTTTATTTTTCAATTTACGTTTTTATTTTGGCAAATTTCTTCATGACATTATTTAAAATTTCTGCTGATTTTAGGTTAGGATAAAACATGCAAAAGATGATCTAAAAATTTTATTTTTCTTTTTTTTCAATAATTTTTGGTCAAAAGGGTTTCTTATGTTTTAGTGGTTTTGAAATCTTACAAGATCTTGTAAGATTTTACTAGACGTTGTAAGACCTTAAGATTTTACAAGATATTTCTTGTCAAAAAAATTTTGTTAACTGTTATATAAAACAATTTAACATTATCATAAAAAAGCTTCAATCGACACAGAAACTGAATATTGGAATTAAAATTTCAGGTGGTTTAGATATTAAGACAAGTATAAAATCTTGCAAGAATTTGTAGGAATCTTATCAAGGTCTTACAATCTTAAAGTTTTGGACAAGATTTTGTAGTATCATCTTACAAGATTTTCTACCAGGGCAGTTACAAACTATACTTTCATTTAAAAAATATTTTGATGTATCAGCCCAAAGTTTGCCCAAGGTAAACCTAGCAAATCGGGCCCAAGATCTGCTAGTATTTATATGTAGATTAGTATTTATATGTAGATAGCCTACTAGTGAAATAATCACTTAAAGAGAACTGAAATGAAAGAGAAGTGTGGTATGCTTAGTAGAAGTCTAGGGTGTGCGTGGAAAAAGATGCTGGGTTGAGTTGAGTCCCTGAAAAAAGTAAATGCCACAAATTATGAGGTTGTGAGAATGCTACTGTGGGTGGTGATATGTGTGGTAAGGAAGTTATGGTGTGTTCAATCAAATAATTACCCTAATATTTCCTATTAACAATTTAAAAAAAAAATGAGTCAGTCTTCTACCGTTGCTGTTAGTACTGTACAAACCTATAACAATAACAATTATCAGAATCAGCTACTTTGCGGATCAGCCATCAGGTGTAACCTCCAATTTTTGTGTAAAGGGAATTTTACCTAAAGGTTAAAATTTGGGAAAAAAAAATATCTAATATTCCTTTATTAATTCAATACCCAAAAATTTTAAAGTCAATTAACCTAAGGGCACAAGATTCTTATCAGGACCATGTAAATTTCCCTTTGCGTTTCGATTGATTGATTGATTGATTGTAGCACAACTATGTGAATGCTGGTTTTTTTAAGTTTGAAAATTTTATCAGTCTTTCAGCATTGATTTTATCTGAGATTATTTTTTCCTAAATTAATATTATAAAAATTCTCTCTTTTGATTTCGCATAATGGTCATTTGAAAAATTGCTATCAGTTAAATTGGGTCCAATTTATTTAATAAAAATTTTATTTATTTATTTATATTATTATTATATTTGTAAAAATTCCAGTAAAAACTATAAAATTTATTTTAACTCTCTTTAGAGGATCCAAAAATGCTTTGCTTATTTAAACTTAACTTAACTTGTATATTCATTAGTACTATGCAAAAATTTTTTTATAGTTGGACCTTTTTCTGCTCAAAATATTTTACCTGAGTTATCATCTGCCATGCTTGGTGCTGCGTTTGCAAATTTTAATTGTTCTTTCAAAACAAGCGCTAAAAACCCAGTTGTAGATTGGTTCATTGACGGCAAGCAGCTGTCAATCCAAACAAAGGATTCAACAATTATAATATTTCCTATTGGAGAGGATACCTCATGTGATTCTGTTGTAGTCAGAAGTGAGCTAACTTTGACTGAAGTTAGTTTGGATAAAGCTGCAACTATATCATGCTCAACATCCATTACAACAGAATATGATACTTTAACCAGCACTCAGTCCACTGTGTTTCAAGTAGAATGTAAGTACTTTTAAATTTGTTCCAGAATTTTCCTGCTCTTCTTTTTTCATAGTAAGGTAGGTGGGTAAGCTGAAGGTCATACATAAATTTTTTTTAACCAGTAAACATAAATGTTTAACTAAATTTGTTGGTCTTTTTAATTTATGTTGTTTTTTGAAAGTTTTTAAACAAATCAACTTTGTTGAGCTTGAGCCATTATTCGTCAGTTTGTGGAGTAGAAATTATATTTTAACCCATTCCACGCCATAGGCGAAATTCTAATATAGACCTGCCATTTTAAAGAAAATAAAAACAAAATCTCTCTTTAAACTATTGGTCATAACTTTTGTCATATTAAAATATACAAGTTCAGTGAGGGCTCATTCAAAAAAAAGAAAAAAAATTTATCACCCCATCCATAATCACAAGCCATGCACCATTAAAAAAAAAAAAAAAAAAAAAAAAAAAAAAAAAAAAAAAAAATATCATGACAAAGGTAATTTTTGGAATAATTGAATAAAAAAAAATGTGTGTTATTGATATGTGCTGTTTTTCCAGATATATGTAAAATAATCAAATGCAAAAAGCTATATATGGATTGTCAGACGTTTCAACATTACTTTCTGGTAAGGCTGTTAATATTGGTAAAAGACGCATAGTTAAAACAACATCTTTTACCTCATTTTCATAATCTTAAAAGCCACAAAAAACTGATTCTACTCCCTATCCATCACTAAAAAAAAATTACTCAGGATATCCTCTTCCCAGTTTACCAAGATCTGAGGCTTAACCTTAGTGATATGGGTATTTATGATTCCAACCAGTGGCTTAGCTGGAAATAAAGCTATTGACATTTTCCTGGTCTTATCATTTAAAGTATGAACCTACTTACCTATATTAAATCTGTCTTTATTCATAAAAATAAAAAGTATATAAATAACAGCTAGCTTACTAAAATAATCTTGTGATTTCCAATAATTTAATGTAATAAATTTGTAAACAGTTGCTATGAATATATCAATGCATATGTAAAAAAATTAATTTCGAAAAGTGATTTCAACATTTGAAAAGTTTTGCTTTGTATTTAGTTTTCAAAGTTTGTATGATTTCGAGCATAATTTTTAAAGTTATTTATATTTTGGCACCTAAATAGCTTAACAAATAAAGCTGCTCTAATTAGTTATAGCAAATAGGTCATATTAAAATTCATGATTTAAACTAACAAAACAAATAATGGTTTGATTTGAATTGCGACCATAGTTTTGTAAACACCTAACCCCCCTGGGTATTTTGAAAGTCAAATCTGAGCTTTATAGTGCACATACAGGTTGTACTTTCTGTTCCATGTTGGATAGTTTATATTTAATTCTGTATTAACATTAAAGACAGGTTGTATATTCAATTTATAACAACATATTTATTAAAAATACTCTAATGCGTAATTTTAAAAGGAGTTATGCATTGCGTATTATTTAGAAACCTTGGCTATAAAACTAATTCAGCAAAGGACTTTCAAATAATTTAAAGAATTTAGGAAAAGAAAACTGGAGATCGCATAATGAGACTTTTTTAAGTTTTAAATACAGCTGCTGATCAGGTAATCAATTGGTTGTAAAATTTTACTTCTGGAGCTGGGACTTTTTTCAATAGAATATTTGCTCAAGTGCTTGAACTTTCAGTCCCATAAGTGGATAAATCTGGGGATGCTTTTAATTGGTGTATTTAAGAGTCATAAATTCGCAATCTATCCATGACCTAATTTGCTATCTACTTACGATGATAAATAAAAAGTAATAAAACAAGCCTCAATATTCACTAGAGCTTTAGGCTGAGAAATGACTATGGCTATGTTTAAAATGGGCTTTGCAGTTCTTCTGAATGATATAACATGCAACACTGCTTAAACGACCAGCAAAATACCTGGTCCATCATAACCCTGTCCTCGACAATTGTGCAGATCCAAAGAAAATAATTGCAACATTTTTAAAAGAACAGAAGTTAAGGCTTTCCCAAACAAATCTTCATCACAATAGATAAAAGATAAAAAATCTTCTTTGACATTGCACTCACTTTCAATGTATCAAACCAAGGATAACCAAAGATATTTGATATTTCCCTGAAGAATCAGTTACTTCATTTTTTTAAAATTCTGACAGAATCTGGTCAAACACGCTAAAGCGCAAATGGTTTATGAGCAAATTAATGCCGCGTGATTGACCCATAGCATGACAGACAGGAAATAATAACCTATATAACACAAGAAACCGAAAAAACTTTATAAAACAAAAAATCTCAATTTAAATGCTAATCTGTGATTACCAGAAGAAAACTTTTCAATTGCTTTATTACTATTTGGTACTACTTATGTATGTACATAACTGACAGGCCATTCAGCCTCCCATTAACTGTAATGCTTCTAGCATAATCTTTAAGTCTACTAAGTGCAGAAAAGTAAGTATTTGAAGGGTAACTTTCATATTAATATGGTTGTCTGGCCAAGCAGTTAAGTCTTTGGTTGCTGTCACGGAGTTGCAGGTTCGACCCCCTTTAGAGACCAATAATTTTCTTTGCCGTAAGCTCAAATGAGAGCTCTAAGTACACCAGAACCAAACCCGTGGACCCTTCTATAATAAATTAGTTTGCAAAGCTATTTGTTGGCCCCACGTTAAAATAATTGAATGATCAAGTATTTTAAACCCTGCAGGTCGATTTAATTTCAGAGTTTTGATATTACCAGGAATCAGGTAGGCAACATCTAAATCCAACCCTGTATTTCTCCCAATAGTCACACTCTGCATCTATTGTTACGGGGTTTGGAAAATATGATTTATAAAACTGAAAAAAAGTTTGTTAAGTTCAATCTCCAAGAACTTGAAGGGCGTTTACAAGGAGCAACCATCATAGAGGAAATAATCAAAAATCTTTGTAACAAATAAGGTTAGAGTTAAGCATTATTTTAAGTTATTTTAAAGACAAGTTAAGATGACCAGTTATAGGAAAATTAGATAATTTTTGAAATAACCTGAAACTGTTTCATCATAATGATTATTGCAAAAAAAATTTTTTTTGCATGTCCAGTACTTACCTGCTTTAATATTGACTTCATGAGCAAGAGCTACTACCTCTTTGTACCACTTGTCATGATAAACATTGGTATTGTTTCTTACAGTAACAAAATGATTGAAATTTGCAAAAGATAAATTACGAGTAAAGGCATGTCAAAAACTGACTGTGTTTTAGTATTTTTTTCTGTGTATGACAACATACTTGTCGAAAAAAACATTTTTTGAGACCTGGCAGATGCAATTATGTGTTTAAACCACAGTTCTTTCCACAATCTATTACTTTTAAGATTATATAGATTAGCCTAAATACTTCAAAAGAAAAGTATAATTTTATATATTGCTGTAATCAAGAAATATTACTTTTTAGATCCTCCTGGACAAGTGATACAACCAACCCTTACTTTCAATATAAGCGAAATTTCGGATGAGCAATATACTTCTTTAAAATGTACGGGAAAAACTATACCTGGATCTACTTTTCAGATTTATAGAAATGGTTTAGAGTTATTAGCAGGTATTGGAGATGCAGATGGTGTATTTAGGACTGTCATTGGCCCAGCAAAGCATTACCATGATGGTCACTACACTTGCACGGTAACAAATAAGCATGGTAGCTTAAATGTAACTGCATATCTCAATGTTACTGGTAAGGAGAAATAACACATAAAATTAAGAACGATCTTTAAATTATTTTGTTATTTGTGCCGAAACCTCATCTTTTGAAAGTTATTTTTTTGTACTGAAATGTGAATATCATATAGCCCTTTAAATTACATACTATATGCTATGGTATGCTAATTTTAAAGGTAACTTTAATGAGCGTGAAGAAAAAAAGAAGCCATTATATTTATTTAATAAATATTTTAATTACCAAGTTGTTCATGCATGTGAAACATTGCTCTACTTATTGTTTTTTAAAATTTTGATCCAACGTCTTAAGGATATAGTTTTGACGTATTAAATTTAAAGGCTGTTGGTTTTGAAAATTTTATGGTTACTGTAAGCTTGTTATTAAATTTTAAATATTTTCTTATGTGAGTATTAGGTATTAAATTTCTTGCTTTGCTTATAGTTAAACCAAGATTTTGGGGAAAGATTCCATCAAGAATTGAGGTAGAAGTACATAAGAATCTATCTATTCCTTGCAAAGTTTATGCTGACCCCTTGTCCTATGCAGATATTACTTGGGATAAAATAGCTGGCGTTGCATCCCCTATTGCTCAAGTGCGCAACATAGATATTGCTAATGAAACCATATCATTTCAATCAAACACCATGAAAGTCACTTCAATTACAGTAAATCATAATGGAGAATATCAATGTATTGGAAAAAATTTTTTGGGAAGTGTCAATGATACTGTGGCGGTTTTTGTAAGATGTAAGTATGACACTGTATAATTAACTGGTGTGATTAGTTGACATAGATATCATCGAAGTGATTGATCAATGACCAGAGTATAAACACTATATTTAAATTGTCAAGCTCAATATTTGATAATGATTGGCTAATATGATGTTTATATATAATGCTTATCAATATTACTCACCTCTTAGAACATACTTCAAAAACTTAATAAACCCAAAAATTATCCAAACTCTCATTTTAAAAGAGTAGTGTAAATAAATAATTAAATAAATAATAGGTAAATATATAAGATAAATATATTTTATACTTTTTTTCTAAATGAAAAATAAAACACGTAAATAAAATTTATCATTGATTTTGCTGACCCTCTGCTATTTTCATAGAAAGAACTTAAAATTGCTAAATTTATTCCAATTTTGATCCCTTTTCTTCCCTTTTTTGGCCCAACAGTCTTTGAAAATTTCAAGGCGTTCAAACTGAGAGCAAGCAGAGGAAAAACCATCAGAATGTTTCAAAACCTGTTTTTATCTTAGGTATATAAATTTCTGACAACATTTTAAAATTTACAAAATTTTACTTCTTGCAATGATTATTGTAACTGGGTCACATTATGGCAAACAGATAATTTTAGTGACTTAAATTTTTGTATTTTAGTTCCTCCACAAGTACGGAGCTCAGAGACAAATCTTACAAACCAAGGACTTACGCATAATAAGGTATACTACTTTCGGTGTGTGGTTGATGCTTTCCCAAAGCCTAATGCATCATGGTATGCTAGAGGTGTATTGGTAAAGAACAATATCACAACTATTTATACTGAGATTTATGGATTTTGGAGAGCGATATCTGTGATAGCTATAAAAACAACTATGAATAATTTTGGCGAGCTTCGTTGTGAGTTTAATAATGGTTTGTTGCCTAATGGTAATGAAGTTGCATTTCTTACATTTTCGTGTAAGTTATTTTTAATTCAAATTGGGTGTGATTATTCAATTCAAAATTTCTGTAAATTTTTTGAATTTTTAAATATAAGTCATCAGAAAAGTTTTGGTGTAAATATATTTTTTCAAACCCTAAAATGTCTTCTTTGTTTATTTTTAAAAAACAATCAGAGCCTGAATTTTCTGCTCAGTACTATAATATAACAGGAATTTAATTAAAAGTTATTGTCAGTAATACATCATTTAAGCATTCCTTTATCATTCCCTAAGTAAAAATTCAAGCCTCGATATGGTTAAAATACCTACATTAACACTTTTAATATTGAAATTTTTTTTTTAGACAAACCTATTGTAAGCTTAGTTTCAGATAAAAACTTCTTAACTATTGATGGTGTCACAGCTATTTCAAGTGAAATCGATATTTCGATTACTTTCAATTGTTCGGTAGAAGGTTATGATCGCCCAATAATTAATTGGTACCGTGATTTACAGAGAATCACTAGTGAAGGTGTATATTCAAGCATACAAGAGGTTTCAAATATTGGATTCAAGCAGAGCAGTACACTGACAATTACCACTAGTGTGGAAGAGAATCATAAGATTTATGAATGTCAGGCAACAAATTCTGCTGGGAAATCAGTAAAACTTGTAAAGTTGTTTGTTTGTAAGTGCATGGTTATCAGCGACGTATTTATAACAATTTTAACATCGTTAATCCGCCTAAACCCAAGCTTTTCTGTTCTTTGAAAATACATATAATTGTTATAATGAGTAATTTTGAAAGACTGTATTATACTTTCTTCAAATAATTATAAGTATGTCAGTTAAAAGACATACATGCGATGAAAACAGTCCAAATCCAAGCAGTTTATATTTGATTTGTATATATATCCTCCCCTCTATTTATATTTGCACTATAATCATAACAGGCAAACTTTCTGTAAAAGATCATCTCATATAACCTCTAGTATAAAAAGGAAGGGGGTGATAAATGTGATAAAATAATAGCCTCTAGAGTTACTATTTATAGCAAAACCAAAAAAAAGTTTAGGTATTTTCTCCGCACCCCATTGGGGGTTCTTGCAGTGTGCCCCCAAATCCCCCAGTTGCTTTAGAGAACATCTGAGATACTCTATGTATCGACCTTCTATAAACCGATATGCCCAAATAATCCCTGGATACGTCACTGATCACTGGTTATGTTTATATTTTTAATAAAAATAATTATGACAGGAGCAAATCTTCTATCTAATATATGCTGATTTTTAACCATAACTGTCTATAAGACTGTTTTTAGCTCCCCGTATGTATCATTTATCTTATTAAAGAATTAAATTGATTAGACCAACATTGTTTTAGAATAAACTTAATGACTTTCTTCAAAATTCACAGAATAATTTTCAGATTTTCTTAAATTTTTCCTTCCTTAACGATCGTATTTTTATGCTTGCAATACAAAAAAAAAAAAAAAAAAAAACAAACAAAAAATGTTCTATGCTATAATTTGCTAAAAAATTTATTTTTCTATTTGTTTATCATGTTATTTATTTATTATTATTTATTTCTTGATTATTATTTTTTTTTTTTTTAATTTAATTTATTTAATTTTAATTTTTTTTTTTACTTATTTATTTTTCTTTGTTTTATTTGTTTATTTATTTATCTGTTTGTATCTATCTTTATTTTTATTGGTTGGTTCGTTTATGTTTGTCTTTTTAAACAATAAGAAATAAAAAAATGTTAAACACAAAATTTTGATAACAAATAAGTAGAGAGGATAGCTCAGTTGGCAGGTCGTTGAACTACAGATTGAAAGGTCATGAGTCCGACTCCCACATGTGGCAAAAATTTATTTTTCTTTTTATCTTTGACTTTTTGAGCAAAACTGATACTATCAGAGAACGCTATTTATTAAAATCCAGTGCATTAAATAAGAGCATGTAAAAACTTTTATGCAAAATTGTTTATTGTAAACTGTTGAAGGAGTAGTTTTGGGAGGTACCTCACTTTTAAAATGTTGCATTATTGCATAACATTACAATCACGAGTTTTGGTTTTTAGTGTGGGCAGTACAATAAGCTAACAAACTATAAATATATTACTAAAATAGTTTTTTCAAATCATTTATTACCTGTTAATGTTACTGATCATTGTGAAAAATTATTAATGTAGGGTGTTATTTTTTTTTTTACTGGAGTCTGCTCTTTTATACCAATCAACCCTGTCTAATATATACAAAAATGGATTTGTAAGGTATTGAAGCCAGCTTAATAGAAATTTTAATTCTATTTATGATTGGTTTATACACGATAAGTGAAGCACTCATTTTTTTAATACTAAAGATAGATTAAGAGGTCTGAGTGAAGTCGAAATGGTGCAAAATTAAAATAAGGTACAATGGTAAGATAAAATCATTATTAACCTTCAGCTCCTTTGTAGAAAGCAATCTTTCATACTTTGTGGGTCTACCAGTGTTTAATCAACTTGACCAATCTGCCTTTTCAAATAAGCTACCATTATGCAAAGGCTTCTGAAAGCTATAAAATATTAAAGAATAGTGAAGAAATAAAGTTTTTTTTCTATTTTATTGAATTAAAATTTTGTTTTAGTGTATGGCTCAATGACAAATCCTTTGGGAAGTTGTGTTTGGTTTGAAAACGAGGGGGAAGCATTTTTAGACTGGAAATATTATTATACACAACCAGTTAATACAGTGAAATGGACTCGAATAGAATCAGATAAGATAACAGAGATCTTGACAATAGGAAAGCTGAGCAATCGAGAGACGCTGAATGCGACAATGATAGGTATTTATTGCAATAGTCTTCTTGCAAAAACGGCATAATTGCCTTAAGTATTGGGTTGTCATAAAATAAATCCCTAGGAGCGTCTTAAAAAATTTTTTAATTCATAATATTAAAACAGAGGAACTAAGGAACTTTTTTTAAATAAAGTTATAAGTAAGTTATGGATCATATTATATATTTTTTTTAATTTATAAGATAAATGTTTCTTTGGTTGAATATTTTTTTCTTCAGATATCTTAAAATAACACCATTTGTTTTTTTATGGAATTAAGGTTGCTATCAAATCCAGTTCTTTTAGACATGTGTTTTTTAATTACAGATAATTTCACTCTAGACTGACTAAACATAATTTTATTTGTTTGGAATAATTTTAACCACATTGTTTATATCCTAAGATCTTTTAGATGATTTAAAGCATATTATGATATAAAGAGATTTGGTTGGCTGAAGAGACCCTTTTCATGAAAAATAATTTGTGAAAACTTTTAAAAAAAACATTACCGATAAAAGTATTTGTTATTTAGATGACAATAATTTTTATTTAGAAGATCGGTATGATTACAATACTGATACACGATCTGGTTTACTCGTGAAAGGAATTAGCATGGATGATGAAGGGTGGTATTCATTGCTCATGGATTTCAAATATAGTCCGCGTATCATGATGGCAGATGCTTGTTTGTTAGTAAGCAGTAAGAACATTTCATATTACAGCGATAATTTCATTAACTTTGAAGTGAAAAAATTTTCACCTGTTATGAAAATTTTCTGATTCATATTGTTTAATTAATAGATAGTTTAATAAACAGTTGTTTTGCTTATGCTGTTTTGAATTTTGCCATGCACAAACATTCTTAATATTACAATTCTTGATTTGTTCCAAAACTTGGACTTTTGCATTCAATTATTTTTCTGCTCAAAAAAAAATAATTTTTTATTTTTAATTTTTCTCTTGTTTAATTATCTCAATGAATAATCTATTCTTCTATTTAATAGTTTCACTTAGAAATTGCAGAAACTTCTATAAATCTTCAGATAGGCTTCCAATTTGAAGTAAAATCCACCCATAATGTTGTAGAATATTCATTTTTTCCTTTTTTTTAGAAGTCTATACTTTTATGTTGAAATAAATACAAGAGTATTGCTAAAATACCATTTTTATAAGGCTTTAGTCCCTCTTTAGATGGATCATGATTTCATATTGAATATGTAAAAAGAATCTTACTTAAAAATTGAATATTGTTAAAAGTAATGGTGTTTTGGTTGGTCATTCGCCCTGCTTAAAATGTGCCCCTATTATGAATCCTTCCCATGAACAAAATTTCAAAACTCTCACAGACAGGATAATTTTACGAAATTTCTAGAGATTTCTGCCTAGAAAAATATTTTCCTCTGAAGAAAGGATGTTGTTTATAGACAAAAAAAAAAAAATTTTTTTCCTATACATACGCCATTTTGTAAAAAAAGTGATATATATTTCCTAATGTAGTTTTGGTTTTTCAAATTTAAGAAATCATGGTCTCAAAAATTAAAAATAGTATTTCCATCTCTTAGAGATTAGAGGGAGGGCTGACAAGGGATTGGTTGGAGGATAAGAAGGAGAGCTGATGAGGGATTGGTTGGAGAGGATTTTGTGTTAATTGTGAAAATTTAGCCTGTTAGAATTTCAAAATTTTGATGAAAAGTTGTTAAGATGTCATTAATGCCCAGGGAGTTTAATTGGAACTTTTATGACTTTGATTGTTTCTTCCAGTTAATCCAGTGAATACTACTATAACTCAATCAGCAGATGTGATAGTGAAAGAAGGAGATAGTACTGCTTTTACCTGTACATCAACTGCCAGACCACCTCCAAATATCTCTTGGTATAAAGACAATATAAAATTGATAAATGGCATTGATTATGAGATTACATCTTCAGTCCTTTCTCAGAATCAACAGTTAACAACTGTTCAAAGTAGATTACATATAAAGGCCGCCAAAATTGGAATGAATAAACCGTTTACTTGCTTATCTACAGGAATGTTTGCAAATGAAACATATGTTAAGAATATATCAGTTCATTGTAAGTTTTATTTAATTGATAATATACACATTTGCTTGTTAAAATTTAAAGGTTCATTCTCAAAAATTTGGTTGTTTCCTGTACCCAAGCCCCTAAATGGTTAACTGGGTCCTGTACCTAGTTTCCTAAACGGTTAACAGGGTTCTGTATCCAAGCCCCTAAATTTTTAGATTTTTTCCTCAAGAAGTTATATGCTGTTTCTACCAAAATTCCTTTTAGTATGTTGGCTGTTTTGTAATTGTTATTTATTTTTTGACCCAGTTTCCCTTAATTAATTAGAGTCACAAATGACTTTTTGGTTTTGATTTTGCCAAAAAAAAATTATGAAGAAATTATAGCTTTTTGTCATCTGCTGTAATAAGTTTAGTAGGATTGTTACCTTTTTTTTATTTAATTTGCTAACAAATTCTCTAGTTTGATGACTGCAACAATTATAATAAGTAAATATAGTATAATATAGTATCATTATATTTAATAAACCAGTTTGTCTATACCTATATAGTAATTTTTAGCCCTGATATTTGGGCCAAATACAATTTAAGTGAAAATTCTATTTTGGAAAAATTATTTAAATTATGTTTAATCTCAATATAATACACAGAATTATAAAATTAAGCCTTTTTGAAATACATTTTTGGAATGGCAATGAGCCCCATAAAGAAAAGAATTTTATAAAAAATTTTAATCTAGATGCTCCTGTGAATACTACACTTTCATCTGTCTCCAATCCTGTTGCTGTTGGTAGCGATATAAAATTAGTATGCTCAACAAATGCCAATCCGCCGCCTATCTACTACCAGATATACTTTAATGGTAATGAGCTTAAATTTAACAGTACAGAAAGAAAAGTTACCATTGCAACTGTTAATCCAAATGATGAAGGAGAATACTCATGCATACCAAGGAACTCGATGGGAGAAGGTTCGACATCTGCGTTAACAGTTTTAGTAAATGGTGTGTTGTTATCATTAACTTAGTTTACTGATTACTGTTAGTCTATATTTGCATATAGCACTTAAATTTCTTAGCAACTATTTTTATTGAGTTTATCCTTGGAAGATATGCCATTGTTTGTTGCTAGATAAATAATTTTGAAAATAATAATATCAAAAGTAATTACAATGTAATAACAATGTATTAAGTATATCTTTTTCCTAAAAAGAGCAGGCATGTTTTATATAGAATCAAATTTTGCAAATTCATTGTAAATGAAAACTTTACAGAAATTATTTTGCTGACGAGTAATTCTGCTAGGACATCAAATGAGCAAAAATAGATTTCCAAAAACTCGTATTTTTTATTAATTTTTAAATCATCATTGTAAATTCCACAATAATAATAATTTTGTTAAGAAAATTGGAGCAAGGAAAATATTGTGAAAAATTAAACGCAGAGAGTTTTCAATTATATGTCAGTGATGTTACTTTGACCAGGAAAAAAAAATTTGTAGAGATGAACTGTCTAATGAAAAATTAGTAAACCCAAAAAATTTATGCAAAGGTTTTTTTAAGATCTTTATGCAAAATTTTGGAGGTCTGTTATTCTGGCCATTTTATTTAGTCTTTGTCAAAAAAATTTAATAGTTATGACTGATACTGAAAATTTTAATGCCCTGCTGTTTAATTTTCTGTTTTTTTTATCTTTCAGTTGCGCCAGTAATCATAAGCCACAATGATCCTGTCACTGTTGTCAAGGGAGCAAATGCAGAATTAATGTGTGAATACTATGGCGATCCTCCACTAACTATTGAATGGGAAGTTCCCCCGGGAGTTAATGCCATTACCAGCACAATGCTTGTGAATAAAAATTCATCATTTGTTGTAAAAAACTCAACTGCTACGTTATCAGTAACAACCATTAAAAATTCAGGAATTTACACATGTGTAGCCAGTAACAGTTTTTTTAGAGGGGAGAAGAATATAACGCTTTATGTCAAAGGTAATAAACATAAGACTCTTTGAGTTTTTTTTATTTATTTTTATTTTATTATTATTTTTTTTTGTCTTTGCGTTTTTCCCTTATAACAGCTTTATAAATCTATATCAAAGATACTGTTTTTTGCTTGTATAAATCTTCAAATCTATTGAATCATTGCCTGTGAATAGAAAAAATGAGCACTAAATCACATTAACTTAAAGTTAGGGTTTTCTCATGTCATAAATAATTTTTGAGTGAGGCATGCCCAAAATTTTAAAGTTTTCGTCAAAGTGTTGTGGTTCAATTACGCTGAAATTGTCGTAGTTCT
The DNA here is from genome assembly GCA_035046665.1 of Euphysa ruthae. NCBI lineage: Eukaryota > Metazoa > Cnidaria > Hydrozoa > Anthoathecata > Corymorphidae > Euphysa > Euphysa ruthae. Next base: position 15,298 of record JAUZNK010036636.1, read on the forward strand.
TGAAAAGGATTTTAGAGAATTATGGATCTTTTATTTCTGGGAAGCCATTAATCACTAGAGCCTTTTAATGTTCAATTTGAAGCCAGTGATGACAATAATTATGATTAAACTTGTCATAGGATTAAAGCTATTTGAGGATTGAGTAAAATCTAAACTTTTAGAGAGCTAGATGGCTATTTATTTGTGACTTAGTATGGTTATTTTTTGTGACTTGGTATTGCTATTTTTTGTGACTTGGTATGGTTATTTGTGTGACTTGTTATGGTTATTTTTGTGACTTGTTATTGTTATTTTTGTGACTTGGTATGGTTGTTTAAAAATAACCAATTTGTCCCTTGGTATGGTTATTTTTATGACTTGTTATGATTATTTTTTGTGACTTGTTATTGTTGTTTTGTGACTTGTTATTTAAATTATTTCTTTGATAATTTTTCACTGGGTCTAGATCCAAAAAGGTTAAGTATTATTACACCTTCCACTCTTTTTATGTAATAGTCCCAAAAAGGTATTTTAAGTATTATTACATCTTCACTCTTTTTCCATAATTCATTTAATAATTAATAATAGATTAATAATGGATTGACAAATGTCAAAAGGTTTTTTTGATTTTTTTTGTTGTAATTTAAGCTGTAAGAATCTTATTTATTTATTTTATTTTTTCAAAAAATCTAATTATGCTGTTGAATTAACTCTTTTTAATGAATGTAGAAAAATTTATCTTTTTATCAGGTTTGAAATTGATATTTCTTATTAATATTTAGCTGACGTTGTCATAATAGAAACATCACTCATAAAACCTGTTGACAACGGAAAGCTTGATTCTGTATTTACAAGACAATGTACTGCAATATCTGCACCAAAAATAATGAAAATTGAATGGTTTTTCAACAATGTCCTTATAAAAAATCCTGCAAGTACTGATGAGACATTAGAAGAAGGATTCTATTATAATAAAATCAAAAGTACTATAAAGTTTGACTTGTTACAGAAAAGCAATGTTGGAAATCTGTCATGTACTGCTACAAATGAATTCAGCAGCGTCACTGAGAAGACCAGGCTCTATGTTCAGTGTGAGTATTTTAATTTTGATGAGCCTTCTTATTAAATCAGCCTTTCAGTGTGAATATCTTCATGCTGTTTTATGAATTTGATTCATTGCATTGGCTTTGTTTCTGTTTAGTATGAAGTTATCACTGTCATCGCTTCTGTCATTTGAAGTTAAAATACGATTGTAGGAGAAAAGCAGGATCCATCCACATAAGCCAAAAAAATTTTTTTTTTTTTTTTTTTTTTTTTTGATAAAAACAACATGCAATCATCAAAAACAAGAGTTTGATTTGTGATCAGTATTTGATGTGTTTTATTTTAAACCACTAATAGATTGATTATTTAAATTTTAGTTAAACCTGAAACAAACATAACAGCAAACATGACAGTAAACGAGGGAGAAACTGTTACATTTACGTGTATTACTGAAGGACAACCTGTTCCCACTGTAACATGGAAGTTAAATCAAAATATTTTGCTAAAGAATGCTCTGAGTAAGGTAATCATTATTAGAGATAATTTTTGAATCTATTTAGCAGTAAGAAATTATTTCAGCTTTTAGAGGTAATAAAAACATGAGCTTCATATTATGCACCATGAAATTTAAATTTTTCAACGATTTCTGCGTTTACGAGTTGTGAAGTTTCTGCTCATTTTAAAATTTTGCTGAACCAAGCCAAACCAGTATTGCGGTGGCGAAATGATCTTCAATATGTCATAAAAGATTTGATAAAAGCCAAGCTCATTTTCTAGGTATAAAGTAGATATTATTTATTACATGTCTCAATTTTTTTCTTCGTTTTACCTAGAGGTAAAATAGTTAGAGGGCCAAAGATTTTCGTCTCCAGAGTCCAGCCTCCAAAACGTTAAATTTGCTCCAAAAATGACATAATTGTATGATTCTGCCAAAGTTTAGGCGTTATTTCTTTTCTGATCATTGGTATATTCTTCCAATTAAATCATGACTGCCACCAATATAACAGTATTTGGTTTAACAGCTTTTAATTCAAACTTTATATTTTATGTGGGAAAAGACTAGAATTTTTGCATTGTATTTCGTTGAAATCAATAGAGACACTGATTCAACACTTCATATTCATTGTTAAATTTTAAAATAGAGGAGAAAGTTAGGTATGTAGCAAAATAATATTCATTTTACGCTAAAATATCAGTAAAATATTTGAATTTTGCTCCTTTTCTATCACTTACAAGCGATGATTTAGGCCATAAATTATTTTCAAACAATTTATTTAATGTTTGTGCAATTTTGTCTAAAAAGGGAGAGTTCTAAATATAAGTCCCTTTTGTGAAAAAGAACTTATTGTATGTTTATATGGCTCAGGGAACTTTCAGTTATATAATTTTAAAATTAGTGTTCGGTAAAGTTGGTTTAATATACGAAATTTGATTTATATGATTTTTGTGCTCTCTTCCCGATATCTGCTTACCCACGATATAAACATTCCTTGTCAGTCCGCAAAAGTCTACATCCATATTACTACGTCACTAATAAACTAATTA
>JAUZNK010036647.1:0-17862 GCA_035046665.1 Euphysa ruthae
ATACATACATACATACATACATACATACATACATGATAACTGATATTCTAAAACTAATTGCATTCGATATGTTTGCAAACAGAACACCTGAATGGTCTTATTTGCATCGCCAACATGGCATTTTCAGGATATGCTGTAAAATTGTAGCTGTTTCTATAAAATAAGTTGGTCCTCCACCTACGTTTATTGATTTTTGTTCTTTTAAACATATTTATGATGAAATCGACTTTACAAACATGAGGAATGTAATTTAACTTTGTGTTATGAAAATAAATAAAAAGGTCGAAAAAGATTGCCTCATCTATGAATCTTACGTTCTTGAAAATGTCTTTACAGGACAAGTTTGTATCACGCCTGTGGTGTAATCTCTCAAGGGAAATTTTGTTCGACAAGTATATATGAAAGAATTTGCTAAAGGTTTGAAAGCTTTCGAGATTCATGAAAACGTTCAACAGTTTCCTCAACTCTTGAAAAATATTTATTAAGGAATACTCCAACGAATGCGTACTAGATGAAAATTATCTTTTCTCTGTGTTATTTTCACAAATAGGCGGATTCAATGCTATATAAAAAATTTATGGAATTTTTTCAAGATACACTTAATTGCATTAAGGACAAAAGATTGTTACTTGCCAAGTTTCAGTTGAGTTAAGAGATTCATATAAAGCTGAAACGACATAAATTATTCTCAACAAAAGCATACCATTAGTAAAAAGTGCATTTTGAACATGCTGTTTGATACGAGAACCTAGCTATAATTCATGCTATCTTACGATTAGTGCTTGTACAAATGAAATAACCCTAACTGTTGCACACATGAATTCTGAAAAAAGTTTTCTGTATGTTCTTAATACAGATCATTTTTTCAGCTCAGCGCATTTTCGTAGAAATTTTGGTAAACATTTAAGCAATGATTTTAGTCTTTTATTTTGTTGATTTATTTATTTCAGTAAAAAGGCAAAATATATTTTAACTCGGCGATTTAAGTTTTCTAAAAAATTATCTTATTATTAGCTATACGGGATAAAATTATCACATTGATTTTCAATCGCGTATCCATAAAACCGCTCAGAAAGAATAACTAACCAAGTCAGTTACAACAGCAAATACATGTTTGATATTAGCTTTTGTTTTGTTCAAATTTGCTGTTGTTCACGTTATTTTGCTTTCATGTTTATTTTATTATTGTTTCAGTTTAGGAAACGTTGAATTCAAAGTTTATATACTTTTCCAAATTTCTTCTGCGGTATTACACTGTTTGATTTAACTTGTTTGAAGCAACACAATTTACAAGCAAATTATCTTCAGATTTGTCTTTTCAACTTATCCAAAATTATAAAAATTCAGTTTCGTTTCTACTTTTAAATGATTCTCTTTCTTATTTTGACATGTTTGATAATTTACTGCCTTTGATAAATAATTTTTAGCTCATTGAAACTTTTTCAGGGTTAACGCTTCTTTTTTCTTGCAAAGAATTTTTTTATTTTACCACGAAGTAGGTAGTATTTTTTTTTTTTTTTTACCCTTATCTTTTCTTTTTTTAGGTAACATTATAGATTCGGGCCAGACTAACATTTTTAAATCTAAGAAATGTGCTAAACTGTTTAAATATTTTTACTTTATTTTTGTTTCTTTTTTTTTTTTACCAATTTAAAATTCATCTTTCTGGATTATGTTTCTAATTCCATTTGCATATTCTTGTGCAGCCGTCTAGTATGACACCATTATTATTAAGCCTATGTATTATAAACAACAAATTAATTAACAAATAGTTCTTTTTTGTAAATTTTTCTTTTTTTTTAATTGTTTCAGGAGCATAAGTTTGTTTGAGCATATGGTTTTTAAATTTTTGCAGCAAATATTTTTTTCTGTCTTTAAAAGTCCAAATATACTGGCTAACTGCTGTTTTTTGGAAACTGCAAATTTGCTTAAAGCAATAGTCTTAAATTAAGTTCATGAGATAAAATGAGTTATTTATCCTAAAGTAATTATTCAATTAGTGCGCTGAGCGCATATTAAATTTTAGGATTTTTTACATGGGCACTTAATCGTAAAGGACGCTTATAGGTTTTTCCAAACATATAGCTAAAGTTAAAAAGAAAAAAAGGGGCTTTGTTCTCAGTTTTTTCCTACATGAACTTTAACAAAAAAAAGGCTTGAATTTAAGCAAAAGAAAAAAAGGACTATACAAAAAGCTTTCCATAAAAAATTAAATAAATGGGAGAAAATAGGCAATTTACTAAGTTTGCACCGCCAAGAAAATAGAGGCGAAGGGGAATCAAAATTAAACTATATTTTGGAAATAAGTTTATAAAGTAAAACTTATACTAACACCGTAGCGGATTTTTATATTTAAATTTTACGCACGCATAAAGATGGCAGATTATAAAATACGTTTTTTTGTTAGAAATAGCCACATAAATTCAGAAATGAAATTTTTGATTTGGCGTTAAAATAAAATTTATAATAATAACCAACTGTATAAAAAAAAAATAAATAAAAAAATACCTAACCGTTTCCGAGATATACTGGCTGGGCACTGAAAATTCTTTTCTTCGAAAAATGGAAAAATTCAAAAAAAAGCACAAAGTAATAGTGAAAAACCTATAAAAATATCTATAATATAAACAACAGTCCAATCCACTGTAATGCAAGATGGCCCTTCTCTTTCCTCAATTTGATCCTGTTTTTGGAACTTTTTACCACTGATCTTTTTTCCACGTAATTAACTTTTGTATTCAGCCTACGAAACACGTGCATTTCTCCAATTAGCACTTGGGTCTGAATTTTTTAATGACGCTTTGTTAAAGCAGGTTTTGCAAATTTTGCTCATGACATTGATTTTAATGATTTTACCTGCATCGATCGAGAGAGCAGCTTCTACTCCGTTATTGGATGAAAATCCGCGTCCTTGCCACGTGCCATCGATCGAAACACCGATATCGACAACAAACCTAATCCTTATCGATTGTGGTCCACTTGAAATCTCGAATATCCAAAACAGTATTCTATTACGCCATTGGCTACTTATTCTGCAGCATCATCTACACAATCTACAATAATATCGAATGTTTTGTTTGTAAAAGGCTTAAACATATTCATCAAAGTCGTTAACTTTGCTATGCCATTGTAACCATTGTAACCTCGAGATCGCATTGTGTATTTTATTCGTCGGTTAACGTCAAAACTTTTCCCTGTTGGCCTCAAAGAACAGAATTCTTTCACATCGGAAAGAACAATTCAATATTGGCATTAAAGCCAATCCCATTTTCTTTTTATTAATTTCTGAAAACAACATTTTTCGTTTGAAACAAACTGGACAGAATAATTCTTTAAATACAGTTTAACCAGTAATTGTACTTTGAGAAATTTCCTCAAATTTTCCAGCAAAAGTCGACAAAATTTTACCGACATTGTTCGGCGATAAATTATTGCTATTTGATTTAACTTTTATTTATTTATACGCGTTCGAAAAAAGGCAAAAAGAAATTTGAAGATTTTGAGATTTCTAAGATTATTCCCCCTTAAATTCAGACACCAAATGATCAAAACAGTAACAAACGTACAATTATTTTTTGCTGAATCCATAAGATTCATGTACATTGTTAAAGATTCTTGCCATATCTATGGTTTTTCGATTTGCATGTTCTTGCAGACATATTCGCAAAGTTCATTGTTGCTTTCGCTTTCAACGTGATACTGACCACCGTTGTCCAGTTTCTGATAAGGAATATTAATTATCATGTCATTATTTATATATGAAAAAATATATATATTTGGTCTGCCTGTCACTGTATTTTGCCTTCATTTGCGGATTCTGTAATTGTTCCAATGTTTTCGAACAAAATTTAGATAAGTTTGCAATACTTCGTTGAAACTGAACCATTAGCATTCTTTTGAAATAGGATTTGAAAGGTTTATCACACCATTTGATTCCAAATAAACAAAAGGTTTCTCTACCAAAAATCTCGATTTTTTATAAAATAACACCACCACGCCTTAGCACTTTGGTTACGTGGAGATTCAACATGTGTGTGAATTTAAATCATCTGCAAAATAAGCTTGTAAATATGCGGCAGTACAATTTACAATGTTCCTAAATCTGTAACCAAATTTCTGGGACACCCTTGGAATTTAACAACAGTGCTTAAATAAATGGTGTAATATTTTTTGCAGTTGTTTGAACTAAATAATGAGTCACACCCTTTCTGCAACAGCTGTAAATGGGGAATCCACTGGGCTTCAATTTATCATAACCGTCGATAATAAGACCATATGATTTGAGACGAAGCAAATAGGTTTTACGACTTATTTCAACGCCATGAAACTTTTTCTCAATAATGAAATACCATTGTGTTGATAACCTCGGTTGAAATAATTTGTGAGACACCTTAGTTTTAAATCCCATTTGTTATTTCAATTTAGGGTGCCGGTATCCCCTCAAATACACAGAAATAACCTTCGACATTTTTAAAAATTCACAAAAACAGGCATTTCAAAGAGTAAAAAAATGTTCCAGAGCCGCTTGCCTCCGTTTTTTTAAGTGTATTTTTTCCCAGATTTGTGAGTAGAGATGTCAATTGCAAATCGGGACAGATTTTGCGCAAATCAGGGGGTCAATTAATTTCTTTATAAGTGATAAGTTTATAAGTGGCAGCGTGCTATGATTCTCTTGCGACTTTAATAACTTGAGTGTAGATGTCGTAGAGCGGTTTTGTAAATTTTAAAGAAAAGTAATTTATTCTAATTTTTACAACTTAAGGTGCAGGAATAACTTTCTGGTAAGGTAACATAATGCTTTTTTATTTTTTTGTATTTGGTGTTCTCAAAAAAGAGCTTGTGTTAATTTAGTAATTTTTTTTTTCAAAACGGGGGGTGGGGGGAAAGGACTAGAGTAGATTTTTTTAACACCAGCTAGTATTACCTTAATTTTCAAAATTTGTATTTTACATTTTGTACTGTTTTGTACTAAGTATTTTCTGATGAAATGAACTTACTTGTTTTAAATTTGGAATATTTTGGCACCCCTGTGAAAACGAGGATTTTTTTTTAGAGAATTGTACAGTAAAGTTTAAAATGTCATAAATTTCACTATATAAAATATTTTTTCATTCTGTTTTTTGCGTTTAAAAAACAAAACCTGGTTTTTTTTTTTTCATTAAAAAATTAAGAATATTTGGGTTACAAACATGGTGTGATTAGAATTTTGGCCATCCATGCCTCCTGCAAAGGTTGATATGTTTGATTTTTTTTTTTTTTTATTTTGTGTGTTTATTATTATATATTTGTATATATGACACATGTTAAAGTTCGAAAGCTGCATCTCTTTTCAATACAAAGTTATAGGCTATCTGTTGTAATCACTTAGCAAGATATTTAAAGTTATTTTTAATGGCAATCTGACTTGTGTGAAATAAGGGGGTATTCAACATATATTAAGGAATTTTCAGTTATAAGCAATTGAGTACTTTTTTACATTCCCCCACCACTCATCATCTGGGGAGAACCCCCCACTGCTTTTATTTTGTTATAATATGTCGTACCAATTATTCGATATTGATATCTTAGATATTTATTTTACTTAACAAGTATTGGAAAATATCATAATGGAATGGAAAGAGCTGGGTGGTGGGGGAAAAGTAAAAAAGGTTTATGTAATTTTTTTTAGTTTTCTCTTCAAAAAATCATCTTGCAGGGAAGGTGGTGGAAGAAAGTAAAAAGATTATATTCTTTCACAGTTTTTCCGTCAAAAAATCACCATGCAGGGAAGGCGGTGGGGAGAAGTAAAAAAAGGTTGGATTTCTTCTTTACAAATGAAATAAAACGAAATCATCTTGGACAAAGCCTTGTATATAAATATGACAAACAAAATGAACTATATAAACGACAAAAACCTATTATCTCACACAAAATTCGACTCTAGAGATAAACAAAACAAAACTTTCCATCTAAAGGGTTGTCTCTATTGAGGTGGGAAGTGTAACACGGTATCTGCAGTTATTTGTGAGAAAAGATCGTTGTTACCATGGTGACGCTGTCGCCACATATATTCGCACAGATAACTGTCCAGGAACGTGCCTGTTCGTAAGCCGGACTCTGTTTTACAGTGGTTTCGTGTGCACCGCCAACAATCTCCTTTGTCCCGAAGTTGAAAGTACATCGCTTGACCACAATTTTGACACAGTCGTGGGTTATGTAGCAGTCCACGCTGCTGCAGAAACAGGATGCTGCGTTGCTTATCGCTAGCAATATCGTTAATTTGGATGAAATTCATCTTGCACAAAAAACACACGACAAGCGAAACCACCAACACAAGTTACCAATCAGGCACTTGTTTGTTATTCCCCCGCCAAAGTGAATAATTATGAGATTATTTACACATTGCGCTAGGTTTGCTCTTTTGCGATTGCCACATGTTGTCATCAACACCACTACTTTACGAAAATGAATTTTCTTCATTTATGTAAAATTCTAGTCACAACTAATACTGTTTCTAATACCTTTCTTACGAGTATTTAGTATCAATATCCCATACATAAAAATATTCAACAATAAGTATCTAGCTTTTCTTTACACATAATGTTACTCTCCTAGACAAGATTTTGTGGTCGTGCAGTTATTAATAATTCATAGCATAATGGAGCAACGAGAAGAGTGTCGCTGCAGTGGTGGTGGAAAACTTTTTGAGAGGGATATTTAACAATCTTTTTCTTATATTTTGTCATTCTTTGTTGATTTCTTAGCTTAAATTGTTCTTACTACCCTACGGTAGTTTGATAAATTTAGCCGCTGGTCATTTATATCCACGCATTCTCTAACATTATGTAAACAAGGAACCATATTTAGCTTCTCATACAGCAGCACAGTAGCTTTCATGCCAATATTAAAATTCCCAACTGCATCATGTACACACAGAACTTTCCTGTGTCGATCGAATAAGCATAAAACACATAATTGAGAGGCGAAAATCCTCGTCATTGCCAAGTACCGTAACATAAAAAACTAAAATCTTTTATATTATTAACGTTCCCATCTCTTAATTCATTTGCTGCTTCTGTAATTGTTTTTTCAGCAACCTCTGCTACTGCACCAGGCAGTGTCAGTGAAATTTTATCGTAGTTTTATTGCCTCAATGGTATCGTCATATCTATCATTGTCAAAAACTTGCCTAGTTTCGAATGGCCGTTACCAAATGTGCTCATGATATAAACTGATCTTCGATTGATATTAAAACATCTATCTATTGTATTGTCTAGAAATATATAATTCATTTTCATAGTTACACATAGTACAAATCACAAGTAAACAGGATGCAAGTCTCGTCTCTTATATTATCGCTTAACGAATACGTCAAAGACTCACCAGTCACGCAAGATTGATGATATTGGACAGTATATGCTTGTCTCAATAATTATGTTGCCATATTTTTTTTTTTTTCGGTTTATTGGTATTGAAGCATTAATTTCTTGTAACTTTCGGTTAGATGCAGACGATAAATTAATTACAGATTCGCTAGCTATATACAAGTTCGTTATTTACTACCTACATTACAGGTAAATTTGTTTAAATATTAATTAATATTAATATCAGATTCAATAAAATGTTCGCCAATAACATCACAATTTACTCTCATTTATTTTTACTTCTATCCTTAAGACTTTTTTTAATTTTCGCATTAGATATTTTCGTTGAGAGATGTGGTAGAAGGTCAATTTCACCAATCAACGAAGGGAGAATGTCTTGATATGTGTTATTTTCGTACAATCATGGACAAAATATTATGAGACTTATATGCAATTAGGACACCTTAATAAATGAAAAAAAATTCCACAAGCAGTTAAAAATATGGATACACCGCCCTTGGTACACCCAACTTTAGATTTATCTTTTGGTTAATAGGGTTATAGAACTTATAAATTTAAAGAAAAAAAATTATCATTACTAGAACGAAGGGGTGCTTATTTGGGATTGTCATAATTTTAGTGATTTTGGTCTAGAAAATCACTTTTACACCATGCGTAAAATTTGACTTTGATAAAAGCTTCATATAATATGAGCATGATTGTAGACCATAATATAGTGTCAAGAATTTTTTTTTTTTTTGAGTTTGGTCACAATACAATACTGGCCTGAAACGCTAAGTTTAAATATATTCTCACTGAATATAATATTCATAACATTTGCATGAGTTGGATCCCCACTAAAAAAATTTAAATTCTGACGTGAACTTTATTTTGGTACAATTTCCCTAAAATGGAAAAAAAAAAAAATTGTGCTCATAATTAGAATTTTGTCTAAAAAAGTGCCAGTTCTGCTATCAAAAATAGCAAATGAACAACTAATTCTTGTAAGCTGAAACTTAGCATGGTGATGATGGAATATGTATTCAAGTGCTGAACTAAAAAAAATTTGAAAAATATCCGCCATTTTGAAATTCAAATTTACCGCAAAGATTTGGTCAAATTTTCAAAATTGATTTGAGAAAAAATATTAAATAGAAGTTTATTTTTTATTTATTATATTTTTTTTTTTTAGTTAAGCTCATAGGCCGTAGTAACAACTAAGTTGGCTGAATTAAAATAAATATTGCATGAGGTATCATGGTCAGAAGTTTAATAAACACAGTTTCGCAAAAAAATATTCTTAAAGTTCAAAAAATATACTTTATAAAGTCAAGTAATCAGTTTAAAACTCTCCTTTAGAAGAAATTTCACCTTCTTTCTCCAGGTCTTTTCATGAAACCCTTTCTTCACGGCATGAAGTTTTTTTCTCCTACAATCTTGGACATAATATATTGGAATTTTAGCACAAAGTCATATTTGACGCATGGTGTAAAAGTGATTTTCTAGACGAAAATCGCAAAAAATTATGGAAATGCCAAATTAGCACGGACTAGTCATTTTAATCCCATAGCTCTAGCAAAGAAAAAAAATTTTTTAATTTCTAAGTTCTCAGTCTATAAGTCTATTAATCAAAAGGTAAACCTAAAGTTGAGTGTACCAAGGGCGTTGTATCCGTATTTTTAATTGCTTGTGGTAATTTTTCATTTATTAAGGTGTCCTAATTACGTATAAGTGTCATAATATTTTGTCCATGATTGTAGTTTTAGCAATTTCTGATGTTCGTTTGTTACCGGCTTTAACGCGCACATTTTTTTTTTTCCCGGAAGAAATTCTCAAATAAAACTCTGACACTAAACCGCTTCTTCAGCAAACCACTATAACCATCATTATAACTTATGATGGCTGAATTAACTCCATTACACATCTTTCCAACAAAGGCATCTTTGTGAATTCTTTTCCAAATCATTTTGTACAGTGACTCATTTACATTTTGCGATTCTGCATGAACACACCGGGAAAGCGAACGGTCAGAAGCAAGGTCTCTATTCGAGAATATCGGTTTAATTAATTTAGCTACACCAGATGGGATATTAATATGCTGTATGTAGGTTATTTTCTTGGTTGTTTTATCAGAACCGGTGACGAATCGCACCGTTTGAGTTAGTGGAACAATGGTGAATAACTGCTGCTAGTGATTTCATAGCATAAACGTGTCCCTTATTTTGCTTTAATGCCAAACCTTAATAGTTCTGTAACGCGTTTAAAACATGATTTTTTTCCATCGCTCAACTTTTGTCTTTTAGTCGAATTTTTGAGTGTTCTTAGACGAGCTCCAATGCACTTCTGGAAATGGCCAACGCACTCGCTTTTCACGACCGATATATCTTTATATTGATCAGCATCAACTATTTCTGCATAAACTTGCCTATCCCCATCTCTTCTATATTTCAAATAACGCACACAGTTATTGCTTATTAACCGGTTGTATATCCTAAGAGCACCGACAGCTTCCACACCACCTGCACTATCATTGTGTTTTATTGAACAACCATCGCTAATTTTCCATTGATTGTATGCTGGAGTGCCCTTTACAGGATTCCAAAAAACCTGCAAACTTTGGTCATTATCTAAATTTCAACATATTTTCGTTGGCACAAGGATATTATAACGCCATTGAGAGATACGTAACCTCTGCGCTACCATGATCCATCCAAACTTGCAATGACAGATTATAAGTTATCACATATGATTTTGTTGATGTGATATTATCTGCATTTTCTCTGGAATAGCTTCATTAGCACCCCTTTCTATAGATTCTTATGGCTACGTGATGAAAACTATTATACAAATTATGAACGTAAGCAGCTTTATAAGTTTTTAAATTGTTGAGTGTCCACGTCTAACCTCGTCTAATCATATGTTAATCTCCAACGATTTTCTCCGTAATATTTCTTTTCATTTATTGACCACTTTTGAAGATGCAATAGTTTTTTCATAATCATAGCCAATGCAATTCAAATGAAAGAAAGGACAAAGTCCTTTTTTTTTTATGTCGTGTTCAAACTTGATATCCCATGAACAAGTTACACATTTCTCGACATTATCAACCGCATCAAAACACTGGTGTTAAAAAATAACATTTATCTGCAGCTTTATTTGGTTTCTTTGCAACTTATTCATTGTTATTTATACTCTGCTGTAACTTGTTGGCAGAAGGGAATTAGTTTGTACTTTTTTTGGTGACTCGTCGCTTGTAGCGCAGATGTTTAATTTTTTTTGGCTGGTAGTTTTAAAATATTTATTGTTGTTAAAACTGGTTATTGGTTTTTTACTAGTTTTTTTGGTTACTACCGTGAAACTTCTTTTTCTTTGCTCTAGTTTTTTTTTTTGTCATTTGAACCCATTTTTTATACTTCAGTACACAAACCTTTTCTGTTTTTCCTTTACTATCCCACTATAGCTAAATTATTGGCTTCAAACTATATCCTTCATACGGCAATAGACCGCCCTTCAAATAAAAGAGATTGGGCGCAAAGTTGTCAAGAAAAATAGCCTAAATGTTGTTTGCTAAGGTTTTTTTTAAGGAGAAAAATAATATTAACGTCGCTTATAATTTTTTCATGAATATTTTCATATCATAAAACCTAATTGTTTGAATTCACCAATAAAGTTTGCATAATTCAATTCAACATTTAAAATTAGTTTAACCATAGAACTTTAAATTTAATAAAAAGTACAAGATCAAGGCTACATTTACACACTAAAAAAATCTTGTTTTTTTAATAAAATATAGCTGGCAAAAATAAGCCAAACAAAATAATAAAAGGAGAAATGCACTTTTAAAGTTAGATAAACTATTTACAACAAGAGCATGTACGACTCCCTTTCCAGAGTTTTACCTTTTGGTTGAAAATGGGAACACTTTCACTGTTTTTAACACCATGTAGAAGGCTGTTCCATAATACAGTAGTTTTAAATTGCAGATAATTTGTGCAATATGTAACCGTGCGAGCAACTGGGAGTTTAACAAGACAAGAAGTCGGAAGATTATAAGGCGTAACCTTAAAAACAAAAATATTCCAAAGCAATTTTGGATTCAACTGGTTTAGTGTTTTATACGCCTTAACTGTTATTAACTGTAGGTGTCTGTTATGAATACTACAAACATTGTTCATCTCCAAAAGTTAAGAAAGACTCAATATGCAGTCATTATAAACAGCTCTCAGTGCACGATTATGTGCTTTCCAATAAGAACTAAACTAGGCTTTTAGCAAAACATCGATATTAATGGACAGTAGAAAAAAAAGGCATTTAAATCAATTTAGCTCGACATATACTTAAAGCGTGGCTAATTCCCAATAAAACGCTAACCTTATTGTTTACTCTATTGCAAACTTTCTAAATGTGACTAGAAAATTTAAACGGCTATCAATAGTAAAACAAAACAGTTTGACTTCTTTACAGGAACAAATCTCTAATCAGGAAATAAAAAAAGAGTAGGTTTCAGGATCTTTTTTCCATAGAAACATAAGCTGAAATTTCCCTGGGCTGGCAATCATACAACCATACAGTTGTTACGAAACGAGAGATCAATCAGGCGAAGATCGTTATTTAATCGATTTCGAGCATTTTCAAAAGAAATATCGTAAGCGTAAATGGTATTATCATCGGCGAAATTGCAGATTTCTTTTCCTAGGGTAAAATAGAATATATCGTTAAGAAAAATATTAAACAGTAGATGTCCTAAAATAGAACCCTGGGGTATGAACCCTGGGGTATGAACCCTGGGGTATTCCAGTGCAATTTCAATGCACTTACTAAAAACAGAAGATATTTTTAAGCTTCTGATTTCCACCCGATAGGTAAACTATTAAGGCTTTGTCACAAAAACCCGTAGGCGTGTAGTTTAGCAATAAATAGATCATGTGGTATACAGTCATAATCTTTAGAAAGGTCCATTAAAACAATACCATGTTTTTAAAGACAGCATTGCCATCTTTGAATTAACTTCAACAGCGCATGTTGAGTTGGAAAGCTTTTTCGAAAAATACATAAAAGATCGGAAAATTTATCTTCAAAAAATAAATATACCTTTCAAAAAATTTTTCATATACATTTGATAAAGTTGTCTTATCAAATGCATCACTATTTTTATAAACAAGGATAGTATCTGCATATTTTAGTGGAGATGGAAAAGTTTCATTGTTTAAAAATGTGCTCCACACAGCCTGCCAGATAATGGGTAAAAAAAGTTGCAGTATGTTATAAAAGAGGTAAATTTTAGCTTACTTAGAAAGAAATTGGGTAAATGGTGTAAACCAAATTACCCGTAACCAATTTCTCTTTTTTTATAAAAATTAATGGTGATAAGAACAGATAACAGTGTTTTGAATAGGTACGCAAAATTTTAGAAGAACTTTACTTGTGATTCCTGAGAAATCTCCGCCGCTATTTTCTTATTTTTGGGGGAAAAAATAAATAAATATCGTTTAAGGAGATATTAGTCTTAAAATTAAAATGAGAAACTTTAGTGATTAAAGTATATTTATCTTTTAAAAAAATAATATTCTACATAAAAAAAGAGAAAAATGTAAAAAAAAAAATATTCGCTTTTGGTCCCTGTTTCGGGTAGATTTGGGTACAAAACATAAAAAACGCTGAGGTTTTTAAAAAGTGGAAAAATTAGTTTTTTCAAGTAAAACTTTCACAGTATTATCATTATATCTTGAACTGTGTCCAGAAAATATATAAAAATATAAAAATATATAATTCATGATGGCTGATTTACGGACCGGAAATTTAGAAGCTTTTGTCAATGAAATAAATTTTTCAAATTAGCAAAATATTATATCTAGACATAACTTATTTCAAGTAATTTCATCGAGCGGTTCAAAAGATATGAACCACAGTGTTTTCTAAAACGTCAAACTTAGAAAAATAAAACATTTTCGATTAAAAACACTAAACTCGGGTACAAGTTGTTCTAGAGATTGGAAGAGAATTTGTTTATATTGTGAGAAAACAAAATATCGTGGTGAATAGGAAAATGAAAAAAATTCAATACGAAAAGTTTTGGCAGACTCTAGAAAAGAATGGTGCTGAAAAAGAGGATATTGGTTTACGATTTAAAGTTGGTGGTGATTTCTCAGTTCTTCCTGCCTAGAAGCAAGATATCACAAATTTCATTCTGCATAAATAAAATCAGGTTATATGAAAGTGAGTACATCAAAGGAATATGGCGTTGCATTTAATGTATTTTTACAATGTGTTTCACCACTAATAAAAAGTGAACGAGCACTACAAATGATGTCATTAACAACACAGTTTAAAGATAATCTACGGGAACACAGTGATATTTCTAATTACCAGATCGATTCTTTCCGATAAAGTGCGTTGAAAGCAAGGACGAAGAAGCACTTCGGTGCATTGATTGTATTTGCTGAGGAAAAAAAAAGAAACTCCTCTAAGTTTTTTTATAACAGTGACATTCAAATTATTGGTGTTATAAATTTAGCCGCAGATAACAAAGTTTTGTCGGATTTTCATTTGGGCTCTAACGCCCAAAATCAATTGATATAAGCATATTACACAAAGCTTCAAAGATTCTTAAATCGGATATTGACAAAGTTAAAGATAATGATATTTACCCGTTAAAAACACAGTATATCTCAAAATAAAAGGGAAAATCAATACTGCCTAAAGGTTTAGTTGATTTTCTAACACTGTTGTGTTACAATCATCCAGATATTTTTGGGAATGGCTCAAGATTTGATTAACATACCAAGAAGTGGTCAGCAATATAATCCAAGATGTGTTGATGTTGCACTTAGATTAAAGACTACATTTATTTAAAAGGAATTTATTGACATTTGCAATAAAAACGGTCACTGTATTAGCTACAACACTGTTATGCAAATAGAAGCATAACTGATAATGTAATCAAGCAGGATAAAGGATAATACCTAACAACATAACACAAAATAATAACTTTACTTTAGTCAATAGCTGATAACAGTGACCAGGGAAACATAAAACATATCACCAATACAATATTATTACATTATAATTTTGATCCTGCTGTTGCAGCACATGTTAAAAAAGCCATTTCATTGGAAAAAGGATATCTAAAACGATCAACTGTATCAGAACCCCTTCCTTTGCTTAATATTGAACTATCTAAAAATCTGAATCATTTGAGCGAACTAGAAGAAATACATTTCTGCATACCAACAGATTATAACTAGCCCACAGATGAAGATTCCTACAAATTTTTAAGGTTACCTATCGAATCCAAAGAACAAGATGCATTTCATAAAATTCTTGTTAGAGAGCTGGAAAGTTCAATTTAAATACATTTTTGAAGAAAATCAAAAGCTAATTCTATCATTTCTGGATGGTACAGCTTCAACTGTAACTTCAGGAAATAATACAGAGGTATTTTCGCTGATATCTGATCACAAAAAAGCAGATAGCAAGATGTTTATATTTGCTAAATATTTGTTTCATTACCTAAATATTCAGCGTTTGGTCATTTTATCTCCAGATACTGATGTGGCTGCGCTGCTCTGCTTTCATTGTTATAAATCATTTCAGATGTGCACTGAGTTGTTTTTCAAAACTGGAGTAAAGGATTTATTCCAATTTGTAGCATTTGAAACAAACTTGGTATTTGTAACATGTTTCCGATGTTTTTCGCGTTAACATCAGTAAGGCAAATCTGTTGTTCATTAAATAATTTTCATTATTAAGAGTAATCAGGTCGAATTTGACCTATTTACCTTAGGTCATTTTGTTGGACGCCATTTTCCTTTCCTTTTTTTGACACTAAAACTGTCGTAAGAAATAGAGTCGTCCTCCAATCTAGCCTAGGAACACTTAGACATGATGGCGTATTAAATATTATTAGCACAAGAATCCTAAATAAATTAGTTAGCATGCCATGCATTCATGCCAGGGTATTTAGTTTAAATCACAGCAATGCCAATTCAATTCTTCGATATAAACTACATTTTTGCGAAAGCAAAATAGCGAGCTTTGCAGCTGGGGCTCATTTGGAAGGAGCTAACGAAAAAAATTCTCTGTATCCTTAATACAGAGTTTAGAAATTCTTGCCTAAATTCCTACCTAAATTCGTGTCAATTTTGTCATACTTTTTCTCACTTTCTCAATTCTTTATTAATAATATTTGAACAGTAGAGAATAATTCAATTGAGACAATTTCATTAAATATATTTGAACATATTTAAAAACTTTATTTTAATCGGCAAGCTTAAATCTAAAAGATAAAGTTAAAAATAGTATATGGTAATTGCTGATAGAAGAAAACTGCAAAATAAAGTCTCTGTCGACAGCATTGAAATTGCTTGTTATTTGATTTTGATCTATTGGAAGAAGTAAACCTTTCAAAAGACTTTCAATAATACCAATTTTTGAATTGTTTTTCTGTGTCCAAATGATAGTGTAAATTGAAAAATTTTAAATTATTAAAATAAAGAATTTTTTAAATTAAGATTTGTCTTGCTTACCCAAAAACGATGCTGAAAACATCAAACACTTAATACATGATATGTCATGAAGGGCAAGTCCATTCTTGCCCAATTTTTTAGAATTATATGCTTTCACTGTGTTCTAAGGAGTGAACTAAAATGAAAACTACACACTGAGTAGAACTGTTTTGAAAGTTTTGAAATAAAACCAAATTTCAAATGTTTTCGCTAAAATACTGGCAACGCGGACTACTACATATAGCCATATAACATGGGATTTTGTAAAATTTAGGTATTAAATATATATTATATATTTGGAATCAACGGTAGATATATAATCCGAATGAAATCTTTTTTAATTTCGTAGTATGTATAATCAATTAAAATGGAAAATCATCAGTGTTAACAATATTATTTATGATTTCCTACCTGAGTTTTTTGAAAGTTGCTAACTAAATTTTCAGATCAAACTTTTTTTTTTAACAGTAATTTTTTTTTTTTGAATTTACGAATTTTACAGTTAGTAATTTATATTGTCTAAACGCTGATAGCTAAAGCCGGACATTTGATATCAGATATTAGTGAAACAAACCAGTTTCTTATTGCTGATTCTCAAATAAACATCAATTACATTAAAATAAATGTTAGATTTCAAGTCAAAACTCTTTCTCCTAGATCCAATATTTTAAGCTAAATCTCCAAAATACTGAATTGTATTTTTTAATAAAAGCCTTAAGAAATTTTACTTGGGGTTTCTCACTAAGCCGTGAGGTCACAGAGTTTGAAAGAGGAATTCTCAAAGCCGTGCCACGTTATGAAATAAAATCCTTATCCTAACTTAAAGGTTAATTCTGTTTTTTTGGCGTCAGAAGGCATGGCCGCTATATTTAAAGATAAATTCTTGTTGATTTAAATTATTCTGCAAATGTAATTTTCTACCGAGTTAACCCAATTAAAGGGCTTATAAAACAGGTTTCAGATTCAGTTCTCTGACATTAAATTTTTAGCAACTTCACAGCTTTACTCTGGTGACAATATATAAATTTCAATCTGGTTTTCGAAAAGGTTTTTCGACAGACACATATTTGTCATATCTTCATGACAGAATTACAAAAGGTTTTGAAAATGGATATCACACTGGAATGATCTTCATAGATCTCCAAAAGGCCTTTGACACAATAGATCTTAATATTTTTCTTGGAAATCTGAAATACATGAGTTTTTCGTTTTCTGGTTCAAGTCTTATCTCTCAAATAGAAAATTTAGGGTGAAAGTTGATAAAGAGCAGCTTTCTGATGAAACATTACTGAAACGTGGCGCCCCTCAGGGGTCAATTTTAGGACTTCTTTTGTTTTTGCTGTATGTGAACAGCTTGGCACAAATAGTAGACTGTGAAATACTTCTTTACGCAGATGACTCGTGCTTGATTTTCCAACATAAGGATGTAAAAGAAATAGAAAAAATTCTAAACAGATATTTTATATAGAAAACAATCTTTCTTAACACCAACCTTAAAACGTGCCCTATGCAATACTCTGATTCAACCTCATTTTGACTATGTATGTTCTGCCTGGTATTTTAGGCCTCAACGAACCACTTAAAACCCATTTGAAATATGCGCAAAATAAATGTATACGATTTGTTTAAATATGAATACTCGTGCCCATATTGGTACTGAGCAGTATAGGGCCATAAACTGGCTGCCTGTTGATATGAGGGTTAATCAAGCTATTGCTGCACACGCATTTAAGTTCTGCAGTAGAGCCAACTTAAACCACATGTCTGAAATCTTTAAAATTTCCGAAAATAGAAAAATCCCTTTGCGAAACAGCCATCTAAAGCTAGACACACCCTTCAGAAGATCTACTATGGGAAAAAATTGTCTGTCATCAAAAGGTCCCATTATATGGAAAAGGCTTTCTAATGAAATAAAAAAAAATTTTTTTAACTTAATTTTTTAACGTATTTAAACATAAGATCAAGGAGACATTTCTTACCTCTTTAGATATAGTTCGTAGACCTAATAAATATAG
>JAUZNK010036658.1:0-15970 GCA_035046665.1 Euphysa ruthae
GTAAAACAACGTTCATTCAGGACCTCCTACTCAGCCCACAGTCACAGTATGGAGCGCTATACCTTTGTTCTTACGGGCTGGACCAATCCGCTTATTGCAAGATCATAAGTGCGTTCAAAGCCCAAGGCCTTCCAGTTACGACTTACACTGTTATTTCCAAAGAGCCAATTGAGTTAGATTCAAAATAGAAGAACATTCTCATTGTGGATGATCTGATAGAAGAGGTAGAGTGGTCAAATTATTTTTGCCACCTGATCAGGGATGGGAGTCATCATGACAACGCTATATTCATCCTCTTATATCATTGTTGTTGTGGAAGTGGAGATGCATGGCACCAGCATTTACAATTGGACTAAATGTGTTTCTTTCGGTTTCCAGCTGACAAAAAACAGTCCACAGCTTATAAACAAACGCAGCCCAACGGGGCCAATTGGGCTTAAAAGGCATGTAGACCCTTTTGGTCCTAAAGGAAAACCTAGTGAGCATGGACCTGCCAGTTCTTTTGGTCCTAAAGGTGTTCCAGGAGAGCATGAACCTTCCATTGCTTCTGGTCCTACAGGTGACCCAGGAGAGAGTGGACTATGCTGTGCTCCTGGTCCTAAAGGAAAACCCGGTGAACAAGGATCTGGAGAAAAGAACTTAACCTTTGCAAAGAATGGCAGTATTACATTAGGGCTTGCTTATTTCTCTCTCCATTGATGATTTTATGGGGTGGCTCAGCTAGTGGCTATAATATTAACAGACTCCCTAGTGAATTAATGTGTCCTGTATATCACCGCAACATATCATGGTTGGAATTGCTACAATCGTCCCTGCTACACTCCCAAAGGAGGGTCATTGGAGAGAAAAAAGGGAGGCAAAATAGTTTGGAGTTTTAAGACAAGCTCCCGAAAACCACATCAATATGTCAAGACCGGTGAGATGATCGAAGGACAGGTGTGGGAACTACATAGTATTTATGGTGCTAAATGACCATATTAAAGAAATAGTCTTTATTAAATTGACATGGAGAAAGTAGATTGATGCCCTCAGCTATGCGCTACGCTAAACGAAACCCATACCATGTCTGAATCTGGGGCAGACTACCAATTGACACAGTCAGCCAAACTTAAAGACCAATTAAAGGCCGAGATTAACTCACGTGAAAGCCTTGTAAACAAATATAATCAGGTCATCAACTTTATTGTCGGAGTTACTGTGGTAGGTGTCGTTCTGGGTTCTACCAACAACCAACTTCCTGTCATGCGATTAACTCACAAACAAACATGGTAAATTTTTCAATGCAATGTCTTTGAATTCAAAATTCTTTTACATCCTCAGAAGCCATTGCTTTGAAGTCCCACTTAAGCAGAGTTTTCGTTCAACAGACCAAATTAAATTTAGTAAGAAAGTTCAAGGGACCGAAGAAAATGGTGCCAGTTAGCAAAAGTCCGACTTATCCATGGTCCCACTTAACAGGAGTAGACTGTAGTAAAATGCAAATAGATTGTTTCTGGTACAACTTTAATATGTGATATTTTTGAGGTTCATTTTTTTTTCACCATAAACTCATTCCCAAAGGCATCATGGGTTCGATCTCAAAAATTTGGTAAGTGTCATTTTAGCAGAGGAGCAAGCAGGTTGGTTGGTGAATTTCTGGATTTACCTCAAATATATTCATAAAAATTTTGTCTTTTTTTTTTTTTTTTTTATGCATAAAGTTATGTTTTTCTCTACCCAGTAATTTTTTATGTATTTAAGGCTGTTCAGTAATTTCCTAAAAGCTAAGCCTTTATTTAATCAACATTTTATATAAAAATTTCAATAGTGTTAAAGCAACGAAATTTGTTGATTATGTTATTCTGAAAATATGAGTAAAATTTTTTTAGCTCGTTCAAAGAAATTTTCTAGCACATAGGTAGCTATTTTTTGGTTTTTAAGAAGGATCTTATTTACATAGTACAGGAATCCAAATTTCAAGAGGCCTGTGTGGTATGCGGATTATCTGTCTTTTGTAGAGAGTGAATCTATTCTTTTATTTAATGAGAATGTTGGTACTGGTGATTGTTCTTTCCACCAGTTAAAATGATTATCTTTTTTCCAGCAATGATGCGTTGTTTTAATACTTGTTGCATCTTCCTTCTTAACCACTCTTTGATATTCCTTAATTGGTTGATTAAAACATTGTATTGATTCCGCGATATAAATAAGTGGAGAATCATTGAAGGGTATACAATAGACGATCTTTGATTTTTTATTACTGATGAGTCTTTATTTCGGGTGACATAGTAGATTTTGATGGGTATAAAGAGGGTAGAATGTTTTATGCATACTTTATTGATTTAAAACGTAAACATCAACGTCAATGTAAACTATATTATGCACATTTTTTAATCCAAAAGCAGTCTTAATATATTAAAATTCATTACATGATAATTTCTCGATATAGTCTGACTTGACTTGAGAAATCAAAACATTCACCTGACAATATTTCATATTAACTTCTCAAAAAGTTTATGAAAACAAGATCTTGTAAAAAAAAAAACATTGTAATTTAACAAAAAGTCTCAAAATTACAGCTTCATTAAAAAAATATGTTTGATATAAACTTCTTTCTGCATTTAAGAATGTGTTGCAAGGTTCTAATTTTATGCATGCCATGGAAGTTATACTGCATGTTTTCAAAAAAAAAGTTTTTTTTTTGGGCCAAACTATGTTAAAACTCCCAAAAATAAGGTGATATATTATGTCTATATTTGATGCTCATGCTTGATAATAAATATTTATGAAATAACATTCCTTCTCTATTATAGTGTAGTCAATCTATGCTCAAATTTGGGTCACCTTGGATAAAATTGTAAAAAGACATGTTTGGTATCATTAGAAGCACTTTTTTATGTAATTTTTCCACAAAAAAAATTCTGCAAAATCCCTTTTGGGCAAAATAATTAATTTAAATTTGGATTGAAGGCCTTGAAAATGGTTTTGAGTGATTTTTCAAAAAAGATTGAAAGTACATGGTCACACTTAACTTGCTATAACTGCTGTTTTATTTGAGTGTTCATAACTCAATTTTTTTCTCTATTAATTTTATGTTAAGTCTTATGTATCAGGTTTCGGTTGATATTTCAAAAAAAAATCCAAGCCTGGAAAAAATAGTAATGGTGGATTTTTAGCTCAAAAAAAATTATTTATAAATTTTATTTTTGCAAAATTTTTGTCTGCTTTATGTCAATTTTTCCTAAAAATTTTAAATCATAGTCCGTTATAAATTATTCTTTACTTAAGGTATTTAGCAAAGGTTGTAGGATTTTAATGATGTAGGATTTTGAGCTAAGAATCAGAGTTTTTTAAGCTGGATTATATTTGAGCAATGTTTATACAACCTTTAATAAATAGATTCTATTAAATTTTCGGGTATCTAGAAAAATAAAAAAATGGCCTAAATATTTTCTCTTTTTAAATTTAAAATAGATTTTGAAAAGATCTTGCCAATATTGCCTTCACCATTACTACTGTCCTCATCTGAGCCGTCACCTGTCGTTTTTGTTTGGTTGTTGCAATTGGTACCATGGCACTGACCAAAAGCTCTTCCACAAAGACTTTTTGTAAATCTTTATCGAAAAATCAAACCTAGACGCTGAAACTTTTTTATTTGTTACAAATGTTACGATTATCTGGGCAAATAATGCATTTGTGACCAATGCTTCTAAGAGCTGTTGTTAGAGGTTTAATCAGTTGGGATTTGTTCTTGCTGTTTGAGAGATAGTTAGTTTGTTTACAGTTCAATTACGTGTCTGGCTGAAGTGAAGGATCAGAAAACTTTGTCTTTCCTCGTCTTAGATGTTCGTGATCTTTTTATGGCGATTCACACCCATCTAAAACCACTGTGACAGAGCTGTACTTTCTGGTAACATATTGACAATACTGTTGAATTATTTCAGCGAAAGTTGAAGGAATGCTCCAGTAGACTCTGTGCAATAGGGCACCACCATCAAGAATGTAGTTAATTGTTTCTGTTGATGTTGATGCCTTGTTGGGTTTTCTCATAAACCCATTCTTGAAAAGCGATGCTGGTTCAGTTGGGAGTTCATATTTAAACCAACTTATCATATTTTCTGATTTTTATTTAAACTATAAGCTTGAGAAACAAGATAGTTGGGTTTAAATGAACAGTTTCATTATTGATCTTGATGCGAGGTTTTAATATGGTATGAGTCTTCGCTTTCATTGTGCGTTTGATGACAACTTCACTGAAAACTAGATTGTCAAGGCCTTCTTGAATCTTCATGTCCACAGTGTCACCACAGTTGATACCATCACTTTCTTTTGTAGTCCGATCAGTAACAATGCAACGAAGGCTTGGATCTTTGGTGATAAATAGGACTGTGGAAATTGGTCAATGATAATATTAAGATCATTTAAATCCCTTGCTTGTCTAGATGATTCACATTAATTATGTTGTGAGCTAGGTATGAGATGTTGATTAGTGGTCATACTGAATGAACAGTTGCACAATCGTACATTGTACTCACCCACAAATCTCTAGTACTTTAGCCCATGCCTCTGCTGTGTGTTAATCCTGCTTTGCTCCTGAGCGCTTTCATCATTGCTTCTAAGAATGCAGTGATAGCCTGACTTGTGAAACTGTTCATGTAGTGATGGGTAGTGAAATCGTAATGTATGCGTATTTTGAAGGTGTAACCGTGCACATCTCGCATAATTCATGTGTACTGTAGCCGTAAAAAGGTTAAGCATAATCCTCATATCCTCTAAATGTCCATGCAACTTGCCAGTCCTTTCAGTTCGTATTAACCTCTTCATAATCCGGATATAGTAAAGGTGCTAGATCCAAGGTTTTGATGCTCTTGATTGTACACCTAAATGTTCCATATATTTTTCCAATCTGTGTTGAAGAGCTGCAATCTGCGACGATGCATCACCATCTGACAATTTCTCTTTGTTTAACAAATTATGATATAGTATTTCAATATCAGATTTGTTATAGCTGCTTCTAGATTCCCTAAAAGAAGTGTAGTTAAAACAGACACAAGAAAGTGTGAACGGAGTGTACTTGCAGACACAAGAAAGTGTAAACGGAGTGTACTTGCAGCAGCTTTTCTAGACATCTTGCGGCAAATAGAATTATTGGTTCCAAAATCTTTTTCTTGTTCTGTTAACCAAAGTGCCTGATCAAAAGTTACTTATCTGATTGATTCATGCTTATATTGGGAAGATGAAGATATCACTCTTGGCGAGTTGAACTCCTTTGAGTTGAAATTCTTGCATAAACCATTACATTGCGGTCGTTTGTTCACCGATTCTTAAAGTTTCCCCGAATACCATAAAAAATAAATTTCACGTGTTAGAGAGAAGGCTCTTGATGACCGAAGCTGGCTAACTGGTTTCAAAGTGATCTTGGACAGACTGGCTGCATCAGGATTTTTTCCAAAATAACATCTGCTGTTAATAGAGAATGCAGTCGTTTAAATTTGTCTTCAGAAATTTCATCTTGTTTTTTTGGAGTCAGCACAAATAATCCCGATATCATGAAAATTATTTTTCCCTTCAAGAGTACAAATATTATGTTCAATATTAAATGTTCCTTTTTAGGTTGTTTCGACAGTTATTTCTTCACTACTGATAACAGAATGCTTAAAGTAACCTAAGTTACTTCGGAAGGGCAGATGGAAAATGCCTACTTGAACAACTCGTTTGTTATTTTGACCCAAACATATGATCTACTTCTACACCAAGACCAAAAAGTAGCGGTGGTAAATACGATCTTGGTCTAACTGCTTTTATCATTGCTTGCCCGACTGAGGATTGCTTTAACTTGTCTGTTATTAAGTTTTTCATAAAGAGACAAAAAAAATTGAACAAAGGCAATGGATAGATAATGTTCAGTATTATACTTCTGAGCCTTTATTTCAACTTTAACAAGTTCAGCAGCTGTTTTAATAA
The DNA here is from genome assembly GCA_035046665.1 of Euphysa ruthae. Taxonomy (NCBI): domain Eukaryota; kingdom Metazoa; phylum Cnidaria; class Hydrozoa; order Anthoathecata; family Corymorphidae; genus Euphysa; species Euphysa ruthae. The sequence goes on from JAUZNK010036658.1 coordinate 5,944, forward strand.
TTTTTTTACACTAACATGTTGTTTAATTATCCTCCTCCTTTTCTTTGTTTGATTTCTCGATGATAAAGTTCGTTGTATCCATAAAGCAGACAAAGCTTGGCTTTCCATCATTCTCAACAAGGACGATATCTTGGCCATTTCAAAGCTCCAACTTTCTTTTTATCATTTTCAGTGAATACACCTCGTCCAATAATTCTGATAGCTCTACCATTTTTTAATGAATTTCTGTTGACTTCATTGGTATCGTTTCGTTTTCAAAACAGTTACATAACTTGCGCCATTTTGGTATCTTCACTACAATAACTTATTGATGCTGAAGAAACGAATCTAAAAGTAATGTGAAGAAGATCTTGAAGGTAGCAGATCTCTCATGAAAAAACGAAATAAGTAAATTTTACTTTGGCGAGATATAAAAAGAGTAAACCTCCTTCCCTTTACATACAGCCATAATAGCTCCAAATAAGATTTTAACTAAACAATGGTTAATCAATTAACATTCATTAGAATTAGATGTAAAAAATTATTTAGTCTATTCATTAACAATAGTTGATATACATTGAATGATACACAGCTTAACTGGTAACTAAATCGATGCAACCATTCAAACGGGCAGTTGAAGACCAATCGTCTTCTCTATTATTGTAGATCTGGAGAAGTTTTTCTTTGCAGGTGATTGTACGTACTTATGTCAAAATAAAGCTGGTACTGAATTGAAGAAGTGTGACCCATTTTATTAGTTTAAATTCCAAATTTCGAAGCTAGTTACACAACAAATTTTTTGATTCCTTCCTTATGCATATTAAAGATACAATACAAGAAGAGTTAAGAAAAAAATATACAGAATAAGTTTTAACCTGAATGACTTCTGAATGGTTTGGATGCTCTCGATCTTGAACAGCCAACTGTCTGCAAATGACACAGCATTCTTTCCATTCAAAAGATTCCTTGAAAAGATAAAGATAATTTAAAAGCTTTACACTGGTATTCGATGTAGATGTTGACTATGTGTTTACTAGGACGGTCAGGGAAAACTAACAAACTTTTTAGGTAAGTTTCTATATTTCACAAGTCTAGTCATAAGTCTTGTCACTTGACAATACAAATCAATTCTATTTACATGGAGAGCTGTGTCACTTCTAGGAGGAGAGCAATTTAACCAACCAGATGGAGATCCTCAAAAATCAATGAGAAATTGACACATGGTGCACAGCTCTATTTTCAACAAAGCTAGAAGGATTAACTGAGGTAAACATATGCTGACATCATAAGATCTTAACCTCACTTATTGAAACAACACTATAATGTAAACAAATATGGCAGCATTGTAAAATGGCATACACATAAGGTTAAGCTTCACATATATTTTCATTTATACAATAATATTTTGCTTCTTATTACATCCCAACATACACACAAACATATGGTGCTTCAAAATCATTTTAGTATGATTTGAACAATATTGTTTTGTTAATCAAAATATTTACCTCTGAGCTAAGTTTTCTTTTCTTTGCCGGTGGACCTGATGCTGATATTCAGTGAAATCTCCTCTGCAAAAAGCATGGATACTAACAATTGCACTGTTTTTCAGGGAATTTTTTATATTTTATATATTTATTTTTTCTATTCTTTATCTTTGTGAATATTTGCATATCTCAGTAAGGTTTCCTTGGCTTTTGTTCCAATAGTCACAAGTGGACCTTCTTTTTCGCTCTTTCCAAATTAAGCAGGTTTGCAATCCATTTTTTTGACTTTCATTATTCAATTATCTCTACAGTACTACAAGAAACATTAAACCTTCAAAACATTTAAGAATGCAAACCATTCTTTTGCTTTCATTTAGATTTGAATCGAGTACAGGAAACCAACACAATGTCATTCGTAAAAATATTTTGAAAACTATTATATTTAAAATATGCAAGCAATTTACCAAGTTAAGTAAATAGTGGTTTTCACCTAAAAATAGGCCGTTTTTATTTTTCCTGAATGATTTTCCCAATTATCAACTTATATAATTTGTAAGACTTAATACCAAATGAATAGAGGAAAAAAGTTTTGAACACTAATAAAACAGCAGTTATTGGAAGCTAAGTAATACCATATACTTTCAATTTTTTTTTTGAAATATGGCTAAAAACCATTTTCAAAGCCTTCAATACAAATATACATAACTTTTTTTGCCCAACAGGAAATTTATAGGATTTTTTCATGGAAAAAGTTAATAAAATTGTGATTCTTATGATACCAAACATGTCTTTTTACAAATTTTGTCCAGGTTGATCCTATTTTGATTACACTTAATATTTATTCTTTTTGCTGCTTCATTTTAAGTTTTTTCATTTCAAGTATAATTTCAACGCCACTCAATTTCAATCACCTCACCCCTCTAAACTATGCAAATTTAATTGCAACAAGTGGCAAACAAAAGTTCTTTTGACATTTCTTTGTATTTTTAGGCTTTTATTCGACCTTTCCGTGAGCACCACGTAGATCCAACCGCAATGACTAGACACGATGTGTTCGAAACAAACGGAGACAATTTCATGCTTGCTATTCCTGTAGCTCTTTTATTTATTTATCGAAGTTTCACGTCAACAGATGAACTTTTAAAATATAGATACACATGGGAATTGTTTTGGTATTCGCTTTGTTTGTTTGTCATATGCACAAACCAGATTCACAAATGGTCTCATTCGTACTTTGGACTTCCAAAATGGGTGGAGTTTTTACAGAGATGGCACGTTATCTTACCAAAAAAACATCACCGAATACACCATGTCTCGCCTCATGAGACGTATTTTTGTATAACCACTGGTTGGTGTAACTACCCATTAGAGAAACTACGATTCTTTTCGACTTTAGAATATTTGATTGAATGTGTCACAGGTGTTCCACCCAGGCAGGATGATATGAAATGGGCTGGAAAAAAAATTGATTGAATTTCCTTTTTTTTTGTTTTTTTTTTTTTTTTCTTTTTTTTTTTTGTTGTTTTTTTTACTCTTTTCTTCCTTCATTTTGAATCAGCTGTTTTTGTTGCAGTATTAATTTTTATATTACAAGTATGAAACTCTACATATTTTTTTAAGTCTATATTTAAACATTTATTTTGTATTTGTGTTTTTGATAGTTTATTCAGCGAGAGATTAGATTGTCATACGTGTAATGTAATGTCATACATATAATGAATAAGGTTGATATATTCTGTTATAAGTATATTTGGTTAATTAATCTTCAGTCACCTCCACGAAATATGTTGCATCAGCAAATAGGCGAAAGGGCACTTACTTTACTTGGTGTATTTGTTTTCAAATGAGTGCAGAAAGTTATATGCTAATTCATGTAAAGTCGGCTGAAAATTGTTCCTATTTTCAGAAAAGTTATTTAGTCTAGATAATCTCTGTTAATGAATAAATTTACAAATTTCTGATATAATAAATTGTTATTCTTGAATATTTTTTATATTTTTATATTTCTTATGCATAATTATTGCATCAACAAAAATTGCAGGTTATTCTCCTTATTTCAACACTTTTTATTCCGAACTTACACATACTATTAATTGTAATCTGCAGAATTTATCTCCATGAGTTTTTTTTTTAAATTTATTTTGTGCGAGAATTTTTGGGTCAGAGTGGGATTAAAACAAATTTGACATTTTTTCTAGCGATAAAACAATCGCTTATTTTTTGGGTTTTATATCACGACTATTCACGTAGCACATTTAACGCAACTAACTCTGTCTATTATATAAAATTCGCATAAATCGATTGAACAATTCGCGTGGCACATTTAACGCAATTACGTCTGTCTGTTATTTAAAATTTGTATAAATCGCTTGAAAAATTATAGTCGGCTTTTTTATTTTATTTATTCGGTAATTTTTGTTCAAAATGGCTTTTTGGTTGATATTCCTAATTCCTAATTAGAAAATTATTTTTTATTTTGGCCGATGTTTAGTTTTTTTGTTACCTATTTTTAGCTTTTCTTAGGCTAAATTTCTCAATTTTGAAACCTGAGGATTAAATATAAATCTTTAAACCTTTCAACAATTTCTATGATTTTAAAAATCTTGATTTTGTAAGGCCATAATTTGAGTAAAAAAGGCTCGGTTTTCAGCGATCGAAGTAAATTCAATATTTTGTAGACATTGTTATGGAGCTTGGTTGGTTGTGAATTGCATCTAAGGGTGGTTATTTGAATATTTCTCTAGAAAGTTTATTCTATCACCTTTCAAAATTTTTCTTTGGATCTCCGAAAATATTCTTAAAATGCACTATATATTTTTTTTTAATTTATAATGTTTCTAAATGTGCACTGCACATGAAATGAAAGCAAACTTTTTTTTTTTTTTTTTTTTTTTTTTTTTTTTTTTTTTTTGAGATATTGAATATATCATAATATAATATATCAAGCGAGGGTAGTGTTTTCCGAGTGGAAATGTTAAAATTTTACATCAGAGACATTAAAATTATTACCAGAATTATATCGCTGTTGGTTTTCGATAAGTTAGTACTTGAAAATAAAGCTGTAAAACTTGACTATATCTTGTTTCTGCACTTATGTAAAACGTATTTTCAATGAATTTTTATGTTGTTATGCAATGTAAATGTAATAGCTCACATTTAATAGTTTGGTAAAGTAATGTCGGTTATGTGTTAAAGCTCGCCATTTTAATTTGCTTTGATGAATGAATCTGATCATAAAACCAAATAACTTTTCTGGGACAATGTTATTCCTTTCTTGTTTTGGTGGAAATTATTTCTAGAAACCTGAAAAATTATCGGATTCATCATCATCGTTGTCTAAGTCGTTAAAATTGTCGATGATGATTCATGTTTGACGTCATGTTCAACTTCTATATAGTCATGGAGAAATTACTCTCATTTGTCAACTTTATTTAAAAATGCTAATGAAATCATGGACGTTTTGCATTAGCATTGATTTATTTAAACCAGCAACCTAATTTTATCAGGTTTTGGTTCTGAGATAGCTTGAGATATATTTCGCGGAAAATTCCAAACTTAATACAAATATAAAATTTTTAGCCTTAACTGATATTTAATTGAAAAACAGGAATGTTCCATGAAACATCTGAAATGAAGTTTAAATTAGTATTTTTTTTTTTTTTTTCAAACAACATTCTTCTTTCGCTTCTCATTCTACCTCTCAACGGAAGACCTCTTTTGAAACCTACTCGCAGGTTATATTACATGTATCTGGAGAGAAGTGTGTAAGCTTGATTGGAAATTTCCGATTAATTAATCCTATTACATAGTGCAAGTTCTGATCCTTTGTATTATTTATTAGATATATAAATATATATATATACATATATGTTATATTATATAGACTGCTATAAATTTAGAAATGTGTATCATCTACTTATGTGTAACTTAGCTGTTATATAACTTTTTTAAACTTTTTTATTTAACTATACTTTAGTTTTAACGAAAAACGGTTTTTGAGTGGAGTAAAGGAAAAGCGGTTTTGAAGTGGAGTAAAGGAAAAGCGGTTTTGAAGTGGAGATATTTGTTATTTTTAAAAATTTGTTTAAACACTCGTCGTTCTGTTCTGAAGTGTATATATTTTGCAATTTTTATCCACTGCCCTTTTAGCCAGAATTTAGTGTTTAATTCAATTCTTGTATAAATATTTAATTAATTGTACCTTGGGTCTCAAAATTATTAATTCTCACGAAATATTAAAATTCTAGAAATATAAAAGCACGAGATTAGTGAATAATGTTTGACATAACTTGACTGTTGACTGTCTCTGGGCACTCGCGAGTTATTTTTATTTTTCAAAAATGTTAGTAGTTATCTGTTGCCAGGATTTAGTCTTTTATTAGATTTTGAAAACAGTTTCACATTTTCACCTAAAATCTTCTTAAATTGGAGGAAAACTAACCAAATAAGCATGAGACTAATAAGACATTAGAGAAATTCGTCCATAGAATTAAATTTGGGTTCGCTTTCGAAAAAACGTGTAGCGTGAATAAATCTCGCAAATTTAAATAGCTTTTTTTTCTTTTTTATTTATTTAGCTGATTTTAAGCAAGTTTACAGACTTTTATTAATTTTTCAAAATCTACTCGTTTTTTCAAGGCTATAAAAGTAGCTACATATTTTGTTGGGATTAAAATTGCTCTCATAATTATTGTGTGTCGTAAAGATTACGTATTGTACTTCAAAATAGCAAAAATCCTTAAAATTTAGCTGATATTTTAAAAATTCCAAATTTTCGGCGAAATAAAATGCTCGTAAATATTTCTTCCCTTCTTAAATTTATATTAATTGTATGCAAATAATACATTGTTCAGATGTTATAATTATAAATAAATATAAATCAAAGAAATATATTACGATCGGTGATTTCCAGAAATCTTTTTTTGATTGATTTTCCCCGAAAATTTGATAATGTTGAATGCAATTACTTTTCGTCCAAAATTATGCATAAATATGTAAAAACATAGGATATCATCTTGTACACGATATATTTCTAGGATCTAGAATTGAATTTTTGATACTTATTTAGTCGTTTCTAAATGCCATAACAGATGAATGGACAGCCATTTTACTTAAACTACCGCTTTGTATTCACTAAGCAACAGAATTTTATCAAATATGAACTTTTTTTGGAAATAGGTTTTATGGTCTACAGAATTTTACATTCCGCTGAAGATTTACAATGGCCATAATCAATATAAGCAGGAAAATCAGAAGTTATTAGATAATTGTGAGCGATCAAAGAAGTTTATCATGAATAAGTATAAGAACCATTTAACATGAATAATAAAAACCATTAAATATAACCCTGAAAACTAGCACATTGTTATTTTAGAATATTTCAACGAATATAATTTTAATCTATCAGCTTGAAATCTTGTGGCGCGATATATATATATATTTTTTTTTATTTGAATTTTGTTTGACCGCCTGGTCAAAAAAAATGACGCTATCAATTAAAAAATGTATTTATATATAGCTATCAAGGAAACGGCAGTATTTATGTGTTTTGGTATGATTTTAATCATTCCGTGTATTAATAAAAATGCAAAAAAAATTTTTACATTTTATAAATTACCCTTAAATGTTTTATTGGACTCCCAACTAAGCCGTTGAGGACCACCTATGTCCCACCGTTCGTCCGTAATTTCTCATTATCCGCTTATAAGCTTTAATGAAATTTTACCCTAAGATGTAGGTTTATATCAGTATGAACTAATATATATAAAAGTTTGCGAAAGCATGGCAAGCCAAAATTTAAAATGGTGTATCGTAATTATTGATAGAAGAAAACAACAACAGAATTCAACAAGTTTGCTTACGCTACCAGTGATTAAGAGGTTGGTACAAAAATACATGAAGAATCTTTTTGTTTTTGGTATATTAAACTTTTTGTATGATGACAGCAAAGAATCAGCCACAAAAAGATAAAATAATAATAATTATGCGCATAATTAATTACGACGCAAAGGCTGAAAAATGGCGGAAGAAGTTTCACAAGAACCCGTTATCGGCTGCATCTGAAATTTTTTTTTTTCATGATTCTCTAATTGATTTATTGTTAATCTGCATTTAAAGTGGTCCTTTTATAAATATTTGACTCACTTTGAGTAAATTTTGGCTAAATTTCGTTTAATCATTTCATAAAACATTTTTTTAGAAAAGCATCTTTTTAAAATTCTAGTACATATAATAAACAATACTTAATGAAGGTTAAATCTCAAGTGCGAGTCATATAATATGTGATATAAACATCATTTTTGAGATTAATCTCGCAACTTATATATTCTCAACTCCTAGCGGGAGTATCAACTTCGAACCTAGCATAGGACAGCCTGTTTCGACCTTCATTATATATCGCTCTTTTTTTAAGATGAGCGTAATCGAGTCTTCTGTCCTTCCTACAATCGGGTAGGCGAAACTCAAATCGAACGCAATTGTTCGTGATTGCTCTTCTCCGAAAGTTCGTACCAAGAGTGGTATGAATTGCGAGACGTCAGTCTAATTCCAACAAGATTGACAATCAACTTCAACCTTAGGCATGGCTGATGAGACCACAATGAGGTAGTAGAGAAATTGAAATAACTGTTTGGGAGATCAACTTTGAACTTTAAAAAAATAAAATGTGTTTATGGATGCATGGGAAACTATGATAAAGAAAAAAGCAAGAGTTTCCTGCTGCCAAAAGAATAAACTGAAAGAACTCGACGACTTAAAGAAACAAGATAAACCAGATACTGTTGAATGTGAAAAGCACTTTCCGTAAACTTTGAAAAAATAATTATTCGCGGAAAAGAAAGACCTATGAATCCACCCTCAGTCTTTGAAAATGTCCCTCAGAGTATGATTCCAACCACGTCTGCTAATACAAGAAACACAAAAAGGACATCACTTACTGTAAGAAATAAACAAGATGATGATATAGAAATTTTTTAAGTCAAGACAAACTTTAATTTAAAAAGAAATTCAAAGTGACTTTTGTGTAAAATTACTTCTTCGATTACCGAAGAAAATCTTTACATACAGTCAAATAACTTCTTCACTTGTATCCCAATGTTCTTAATAATTATTATTATGATAATAATTAAATTCATGAAATGACATGACATGAACATGACATGACATGACATGTTCGAATGCTATAATGCAGGTGTAAGAAAATTTATTCCAGCACTTCCTTAAAACCGTATTCCTGTATTAGCAGATGGTTGGGAATTCAAGAAACTGTTAGATTTTTCTAAAATCATGTTTGCCTCCTTCCATAATAACCATAAAAGTTGTTAGTACCATAACCTTAGGAAAATTACCTATAAAATTTGAAATTTCCTTATAACTAATTTAGAATACTTTTTTTGTGTTTTTTTTTTTTTTTTTTTTTTTTCTAGTAATATGTAGAATATACATACAGATTTTAAATCATTCTTTTGGTGCTAGAGAAAATGTTGACTAAAAAATACAGATTCACTAAGAAAGGCTTGGTATATTTTTCATGAGGCTGATGATTCTAAGAAAAGAATTTTGAGATAATGGGTAAAAACCGGAAATCCGAAAAAAAAACCGGAAAAGATAACGAACCAAAATAATATATTATAAAATATATTATATAAATAATATATTATATTGACATCCCTAAAGTCAATATAACTGTAACGTATCAGCACGTTTTGGCACCTATCCTAGATTACATACCACGCTTTTGTGAATGTGGAAATTTTAAGTAGAGAAGTGCGAGCATAATATCTGAACACATTTTCTAAATAAATTTGAAACTAAATAGTAATAGAAACAAAAAAATTCTTTAGTAATATCTTTAGTGTTTTACATTAAAAAATTTAATTTGTAACATCATCCACCCGCAAGACAAGTTTTAATGCATTAAGTATAGGAGTACCATAGCTTGAAAAAAACTATCAAACAGTTAAAAATTACCAGTGCCCTTTTTAACTAAGGCTGCAACAAACGCGACACCTCTTTTAGTTTTTTTTCCAGCTCCTAAAACAAAATAACTATTGTTAAAGACAGTAATTTCACATCTGTTATTGTTATTCTATTGTCCCATCTTTGATGTGACAATAGAATAACAAAACAAGACATTACAATGTTAAAAACAGTCATTTAACTAAAAAAACTTATTTTTCTTACTTTCATGAAACAAAGCACGCAGATAGTGAGTGTTGGAGGGCAAAAAAAAAAATTTTTTTTTGTGGGAAAAAATATTTTTGTTATTTCCTCGCAATAATCAACGAACTAATGCTAGGGTCACACTATAAATTCTCTAGCATACTAATTCTCAAAATAAGCAAGTTGATAATGTTTTCTAACGTACTATTTATTAAATAGAAAAAATTTGCTATAAACGTGCTATAAATGTTAATCATACTCAGAAGTATGATTATATATGCTATAAATCGCAAATAATGGAATATTTTTTTCAAATCACAAAAGAAAAACACACTCCTATTCGCTATACACGTGACGAATAATTTTTAAAAGTTTTGAAGCATCATTTTGCAGACTAATCACTT
>JAUZNK010036669.1:0-17859 GCA_035046665.1 Euphysa ruthae
TATATATATAAAGAAATTTATGTGCAGCCCAGACGATTGATTCCTTAAAAATGAAAGAGTGATAAGACCGTTTGACATTGATTTGTTCGAATAACAATTGTAAAGATAGAAATAAACGAAAACCTCGCTTGAGGTATACCTTGCTTGAGGTATACCTTGCTTTAAGTGATCATACAAATGGTTTATCGGGTTTTAATATTGCTGAAAAAGTGCTTGAATGTGAATTAATTCTTTAATTTTATAAAATTTTGTGGACGGTAACTTTGTAGTCTGAAATTTATGGCACACCATGTGAATGGCGTATGTTAGTAGATTTCAAAAAATTGTTTTTGTTGCGTGGATATACCTAAATCCATGAAGACTATTGCCTGGCATCCATATTATTTAGGGAATTGTTGTTGATGATTGAGTTTTGAAATGTTGCTATTTCAATTATTGATATTTTAATATATATTTTACAATGGTATTTCACCTATAGGCAAACAATTTTTTTACCTGCAAGTGGGGCTGATTTGAGGTGATAGTTCTTATCCTGGAATCCTGTTTCAATGCACTTTTTGTAAAAATATATGCAATAAATAATTTTATTACTGAAAAAAACTGTAAACAAAAAAAAGATAGAAAAAGGTAAAAAACAACAAAAAAAAAAACAATGCAAAGCAAAGCATGTGTGAATAAAAAAAATAATTCTACAAAAAAAGAAACGATAAAAAATGTACAGATAATGTTACAAATGAACCAAATGAAGATAAAAGTTATATAAAAGGTAAATATTTATAATATTAAACTATTAAATACATTATTATTATTATTAAATAAGAAATATAAATAAAAAAAATTTTATGATTGTACAAAACCCAGGTTCCAATAAAAAGTTTTGGGGTTTAAAAAATGTATGCAGTTGTTGGAAAAAAGTTTGTCGAAAATCATGCTTCCTATCAATCTTTATAAAAAAAAAAAAGTTAGTGTTAATAAGATACCTGCTTTTAACGATAATATAATATAATTTGTATATAATTTTTAAGCAAAGTTTTGAGGAAATAAATTACTAGTGTATATTTTATTGTTTTATTTTATTGAAGGAAAATAAGTGGCGTTGTGTGTATTTCTGGAACCTGAAAAAAATTTTTTTTAAATTCTGTTGAAAAACCACCTGTTTTAATAAAAAAAAAATACAACTCCACATTACTAGCAAAAAAATAACGAAAAATTATTGAAAACAGGTAATTTCTCGATAAAGACACATCCCCTCTTTAAATTTAAATGAAATGGTTGAAACTGCATAAGAAACTTGAGTATTCAGGCTGTATTACGGCACTAGTTATGAGAATTTGAACTCTCGTATTTTGTTGAGGTAATGCATCTTTAAACAAGTCTAATGACAACATGATACATTTAAAATGTTCCCAAGTGACAAAATTGCAATTAAATATTAAATTGAGTTTTTACGAGACCCACATTATAAATAAATTACGTCAATATAAACAAAAAGTTTAATAAAAGATAACATTAAACTGAACCTATAAGATAATCACAAAAACTGTTAATAGTTGATTAATTGATTATTATCTCTAAAGAAAGAGCTTAACAATGAGCTAAAAACAACTACTAATGAATCTCTCTAAACAACACATTACCAGCGTTTCTAGATAAAGTAACAGTTTTTAGTGATTTTTTTTTTTTTGCAAAAAGTTACCTATATAATGCCTAGAAAGTATGTCTAGGAAGGCTGTTTCTATCTGGCTGATAGTTCTAGTATGGGACCTTATTCTGATGTGAGTGCTTCATTGATAATTTATGACGTTCATCGTAAAATCGTAAAAAAACAGCTGAAAGGAAGATCATCTTACGGTTTTTAAATAAAACTTTAAGGAACAAATGATAACTTTGATATAACTTTGCAGATTTTGAATCTGCTACCATTATTGTTTTAAAAATTGGAAATTGTTTATTTCAAACACATTCAAAGTTTTATCGACAATTTGAATAAATAATTATGATTTTAAATAAACAAAAAAATTGGTTTAAGATAACTTTAATGCATAATTTCATGAACCCTAACTTTAAACAAATTATTAAGCAATAAATTTGTAAAAGCAAATAACTGGTAATAAAAGGGAATGGTTTGCTATTTGCAAAATTAACATTTAAAAAAAATATGAGTTTTCATAAATGTATAAAACAATATTAAACGTAATACAACAACTCATCTATCTAAAATTTGCGTAAAGATCAAAAGAGTCCAGATACTCTTGCAGAGCTCGGTAGCAGAATTCATACTGATCCTATAGGGAAAAAAATACAGAATTACTAATGTGTTCAAATAAACAATAAGCAAACAAACAAATACAAAAATTCAAAGTAAAGTAATCCCTTTAAGTAATCACTCAAAGTTGCCCTTAGTCCAGAAGTAAGAGGTTTGATTGACCTTTAATAGGCAATTTATCAAATTTGTAAAGCGTTAGATAGCTTACCAGATAATGCAAAATAATTCAAGTACTTTTAGCAACTACTGTATTTGTTTGAAAGATTGAATTTCTTGACATTGGATTCAAATCACTTAACTTGGTATTAATTTTATCCAATTAAAACATCAGTATAAGTAAGAGTTTGAAAGAAACCGTCATGATATAGAAAGATTTTGAAATATCCAAAACCATGACATATTTGTAAAACTAATTTCTACAGTATAGCTACATAAAAGGTCTCTAAACAAGAAGTTTCTTTTAGAATTTTGACCTTTTAATGTAATGAGAAGGTAGGTGGAAAATAAAGTTAGAACACTCTTAAATAGTAAAAGAATAAATTATAAAATAAAGTAATGTTTTGCGTCTAAACATTGAAGTGGGAGAGTTAAGCAGAAAACGGAGTAGGTTTGTGTTATCAAACAGTCTCATGTTTGAAAAAAAAATGTTGAAAAAGAAATTAGAAAAATTAGAGTAAAACATAAAATTTTTGCTTAAAAGACTCAAGCTTGAAAAAAAAACCCTTGAATTATCAGAGTCTACGACGAAACATCAATTACAGTTTGTTTAAAGTCTTATAAAAGCGTAAGTAAAATATGAGAATAAAGATCTTTGCAGAATACACTAGGCATTGTAGAGAATAATTAGAAAATAAGATGTAGAAGTCTTAAGTCTTAATTTTTTTTCTTTTAAAAATAATTTTTTCACTCAGTTTGCAGCTAAAGTTATGTCAGTGACACATAAGGTTGAAAAATCATTCCTGTTTTAAAAAATAGGAGCCATATGACTCCCGAAAAATTAAGCTGATTTATAATTTATACTGTTTTTTAATTGCCGTTCTTAAATGTGAAAAAAAATACAAAATCCTATTTTTTTTTACTATTTTTACTGTTTATTTGACTAGTAGGTAAGAAAATTACAAAATAAAACTGATAAGATCTTGTAAAAATTGTTCAAAATCACCTGAAAATGAAGTTTTTGTAAAATTTGAAACACTACAATACCTGATAAAAACTAGATTTTGTCAAAATAAGGTTTTCCAAAAACCCTACCTGAAGCAAATTTTTAAATTACTTCAAAAAATTGATGGAATATACTTGGCAAAAGGAATTTGTTGTATTTAAAGTTTGATTATTTTAAGAACGGGCTTAGTTCATGACTTAACAAGTTATGTTTCTGAATTTGTTACATAAATTTTAAATTAAGAAAATATTTTCCAATTGCTGCTATATTTATTTATTTATTTATTTATTTATTTATTTGCTATATTTTATTTAATTTCTAAAAAGAAAAAAGATTGTCGAGTTTGATAAACATACCTTTGTTTGTACCATGGCAGTTCGTTGCTGTCTCATTTTCTTGATTGTCTGATAAACATCAACTAGAGCCTCTGTTTTGACTCGCTCAATTAAGTTAGTCAAAGCAATAAAAACACCCGTTCTTCCAACGCCAGCGCTAAAGATATTAAATGATATAATTGGCTACTGAAAAAATTTTTAAACAAGCACTAAATGACTAATAGAAACTTGGTACTTTCTTTAAATCATAGCCTGAAAATTAGCAAGAGCTCTCAATAAAAATTTCCACAAGAAAAAATATTATTAATATCAATACTTAACAGATATAACAGAATTGAGAAAAGTAAGTGACATATGCTAAATAAAACAATACCAATCCTTTGAAAATTTTTTATTGAATATTTCTTTTCAAACTAATCTTTGAAATTTGTTAGCAAAAAGTAACGTAAGGAACTGATCTAATTATGAAAAATGTCATTTTAAGACAAAACTTAAACTGTTTAGAAGGCCCAACTACGATATCACAAACCTATATTTATCTAAGCAAAATTTACCACAGTTCATGGTTTAAAAAATTATATTATTTATATTATATTATATTATTTATACATATTAATAATAAAAACTTGATAACAAATGATATTTATATAAAAGATTATAGCAAAGTAAAAATATATTCTTTAAAAAAAAAAAAAATTTTTAGGCAAAGCACCTTTATTTTCGAAGGGGGAAATTACCGTCTTATTGAATAATTCTAGTTTCTGACGTAACTATTACAAAAAAATTATACCTGCAGTGTACGGTGATACATTTGTTATTTATGCTGTTCCATTTTTGGACTTGACCAATAAGTTCAATTAAACCAGCACCAGAACTTGGGGAACCAATCTCTGGCCAAGTGGTATACTGAAAATGTTTGATGTCACGTGAAGAACTTACCTAGCAGAAAAACAAACAATAACTTTATAATTGTTGGTAAGTGAAAAAACTATTAGGATTTTAGATATGTAAATCTTATTAAAACAAATTTTGGTGCTTCTCAAATAATGATAAACTATCTCTATAATACTTACGCAGGACCTCAGTCCTTTTGCGTTTTTTTTTTTTTTTTTTTTGCGAAAGTAGAATATCTTAAATATTGAATGTAATGTGGCAAAATAAACTACAATATACTGATCTATAAGTAGAGAATAAAATCTTTCATCAAATACATACTATAAATCAATTATTTTGTCTGTGATTTTAGCTCAGTGGTTAGAGTACTGATTTTCAAAACAATTGATTTGTATTAAATAATTTGATAGCTTATTTAATGAGAGGTAAGATCATTATAATACTTAGAATAAATAGTGCTTATATTTCATAAAAATTAATCGCTCACCCGCCCCATTATTAAGGTGTTGTTATAGATGGATTTCTATACATCCGTAGCAGCAGAGGTGAATACCTTTGATATTATCAAACACATAATGTAAATAAATTCTTTTGTTAGTGATTGTAGCTCAGTGATTTGAGCACTGGATCTCAAACCAGAGGTTGGGGGTTCCATTCCTCCCATGAGACAATAAAATTGACTTTTATTTATTTATTTGATAGTTTATTTAGGGAGAGATAAGATAATTATAATATGTAGAATAAAGGGTGCTTATATCTTTAATCTTTCAGCAAATTTGCAGACGAAAAAAATGCTATAAATATCAGTCTATCAAAAAAATAAAAAATTTGAGATAACCTTAAAATTTTAATAAGAGAATATAACGCCTAAAAATCAACCACTATAACGATCATAACGTTGATGAGATAGCACTGATGGCAATGAAAATGAAAACCAAACTTTTAAAAAAAATATTTATCACTTTCGACTTTCTTTATATTTCCCATTGCATGTTACATTTTTATAGTTATATTATCAATCACCAATAAAATTGATTTATAGGGGCTGGTCAGGATGCAGCCAGGTTCCTAAAGTACCAAATTAATCCTAAAAAATGGTTCAGACTCATAGGTTCCATGGCAATGTAAAAAAATTTAACATTTAGAAAATATCCTCACCACAAGGAAACACTTTGACTGCTGTTAAACAAAATCAACACAATTTTTTCAAATAAAATAAATAATGCCATTGTTTGCAAGTAATGAATTAAGCTTATATACAGGTGTATATACAGGTGTAGGGTAATAAATAAATACCTCAGTATTTGTTAATTTCAGTTCTCTCACAATGTAATCTCCAAATGTAGTCTCGAGAGTCAATTCCACAATAAAATGCTCGATTTTAGAAGACATTTTCTGCGGCCAATATGGATGTACCTTTACCTAATGACAAAGAAAAATGTATTATCTAGAGCTAAACCCAAAATAATACGTATAATTTCATTATGCAATGAAATGTCCAGATAAAATAACTTGTGGGAAAAAGCTTGATAAATAAATGCTTTTGTGAAAGTTATAAATCTGTACCGTTAAAGGAGGAAAACCTTGTGGTCTTAAGAGGTCTTACTTATTTCAAATCATCAGAACATTGTCTATGAAAAAATTCATTAAAACAGACACATTTCTGCAATTAGAAAGTGATTGAAGGTTTGAAAAACCATCAAGATCAACAAGATATAATTTACTGAAATTGTTCAAGAAAGAGAAGGTATTCAGAAGAGTCGCCTCGAGGCTCCAACTCAAAGATGCAGCAATACTCAATGGATGAGCGAATGGAAGTTTTACAGATATAAATTATATTCTTGGGTAGAAAAAAGTGGTGCACCTGGAATAAAAATCCACCTTCATTGTGGCAGATTTGCAATGGATTCAACATAAGAATTCCAAGAAAAGTTATTAGAGAACATAAGGCCTAACAATTAAATTTCTGTAGATTTAGTGAGCTCGGTACCATTCATCAGCACAAATGGAAAAAAAGATGCTCTAAAGCAGTTTATGGAAAGAATTTTCCCTTTTGAAGCACTGAATGACGCCATTTCTCGCCCCATTCAACAAAAGTACAAAGATCATCTTCCAAATCAGCAGCCATTTCAACCTAAGTTCTATGAGTGGCCATCGAGGACCATCTGGATTTTCCTACCTCACAACAAAGATATAATGATATTCAAAACTTCACTAGAGATACCATATAAACACAAGGAAAGTACTGCATTCCACACCTTGTTGAATGGCTTATGTTGAGTGCAACCGGCCTGGTTTCACCACAAGCTTCAAGATATTGATAGACACATTCACAAAAAATAGTGAGAGCATCAGCAGTGGTCCTACCTGAACAAAAACCATACTGATGATCAGAAAACAGAATGAGTGACTCTATGTGATGAGCAAAATTAATAAATTAATTGATGGTTCGAATACTTTACTTATGATTGAAAGGAGACTGATAGGATAATAATCAGATCGCTTTTCCAAATTTTTGAACACAGGGAAATGCCAACTTCCAGTAAGAAGGAAAACAAGATTCAGTAAAAAACTTTTTAAACAACCATAAACAAAGATTTTAGCAGATGGGTGAATTATATGAGTGATATTAATCTTTTAAGAAATGAAGCTAATTACATGGCAGGACTGTGTGAAAGAAGTATCGTATAGAAAAAAAAAAACTAGTCGACTATAGAATAGATAGGCATAAGCGAATGTACGATTCAGTGGACTCTTAAAGAGAGATTTCACAAGCTACAGGAAGTTAGTTATGGACAAAGATGCCAAAAACATGCATGTGAGAAGATGAGTTGTTGCAATTGATAGGAAGGTGCAATAAAATTAGAAAAAATTATGGAAAGATCAAGATTTGCAAAAAATGTCAGGTGATAAACTAGAGAGAAAGGATTCCCCATCAGAAAAATTAATGTGAAGAACACAAATGTTGGTAAACGAAAGAGATAAAGGTTTGGATGTGTCACAGCCTGATTTAGGTTTACTATAATAATTTTCATAATACAAAATTAAGTTAAAAAGAAGTACTGCCTTGTTTCAATAACTTGTTCAATCTTTCATTTTGCTTTTCAGTTATGAGCCTTTTGCCTTAGCAAAAGCAGTGTTGTGACTCAGAGAAGCAAGCCCTTACAGATGCAGGCACCAAGCACAACTTGGCACTACAACTGAAATGCCATTTATCAACTCTCTAAATTTCTAGAAAAAAGTTTGAGCTTGTTTCTACAAGTCGGCAATGTAGCAATCAGAAAACAACTATATATACTATCACAGTAGCCTCAACATAAACAAACAATAAGCATTACACCAAAATAAGCGTCATATCTATACTTATCACCTAGAACAGATATTACAATGAAGGTAGACTCTATCCACTCTAATAGACAAAGAAGGGGTACAAGTCCAGGTAGTACCTACCCCTTAAGACTTTAAGATAACTATTTGTTTGCCAGCCGGTATTATTATTGAGACACTTTCTCTAAGAAACTAAGCCAACTAAGGCTGAAAGGGTTTTCCTATTCATGATGCAAGACTGATCTTGCCGGATACCAACCAGATATTTCAGACTTCTACAGGCTGAGGGTCTAATTAACCTGTTTTGAGATTTTCGGTCAAAATAGCAGATTTTGATGAAATCTTTGTTGTTTGATGAAATAATTTGCTAGAAACGCAATGAAGAGACAATTGCAAAAGCTATATGGTGTAGAGCCAGTTTTGGGTTTCAGGGAAAAGTTGTTAATTTCGCTAAATTCTTTAAATCTTTTTTTTTTTTTCAAGAAAATATTAGAATTTGTCAAACATTTTATACAGAAAAATCAACATAAAAATTCCTTGTAGTACTTTCTAATTTTCCCCTCAACCATAATTTTTTGATTTCAACCTTAGACAATCAGAATTCTTCAGAAATAATTAGTACCAAGAACTGGCAAACATTAGATGTGCTAAAAAATATCTGATAAATCTCCATACATCAGCCCTAACAGTAGTGAAAAGTTTGTCCTTATTCACCAAATTCAGAGACTTGATCTTTGTTCAAATCTTCAATCACTTTCCAATCGCAGAAATGCAGCCCCATCGCCACTGTTCGATAAGAATTTCCAT
This sequence comes from Euphysa ruthae, assembly GCA_035046665.1. Classification (NCBI taxonomy): domain Eukaryota; kingdom Metazoa; phylum Cnidaria; class Hydrozoa; order Anthoathecata; family Corymorphidae; genus Euphysa; species Euphysa ruthae. Next base: position 8,792 of record JAUZNK010036669.1, read on the forward strand.
GGACACTATCCTGATGACTTGAAAGAGGTAACAACACTACTTAAGACTTTTTCAGGGACCACAAGGCAAATTACTCTTTAAAAATACTGATCCTTAAATTTCACAAAAAATTTTATTTATCAAGCTTTTCCCACATACAGCTCGCTTGTGGATCTCTCTGCCTTCTGATTGTTTTCCTTTGGCTTATAATTTCTAATCCTTTAAGCCTAACTTCAATCAATATCTTTCTCAGTCTGTGTAACTTCTGCTTTATCGTTATCTGTTTTTTTAACTTCCTGCTTGGCAGTGGCTTTTAGCCTTGTAGAAAGTGACTAAAGTGCAAACTTCTTTCACAGAAATTCTAAAAGATTCAGCAATTTATTCTTCTCCTAAATGTTGTGTTCTTACTTAAATTATAAAAAAAAAAATCAATAAGAGGGTATTAAAAAGAGCCATGTCCAGAAAAGTTAAGTATAATGACCCTGAAAGAAAATTAAAATTTCAAAAATCAAAAATTGTCGTTATTTTAAAGTTTCCCACAAAATTTCAGAAAAAAATACCAATTGTATACTGAAAGAATTGGTAGGACATGGACCAGTTTTTTAAGGACTTTTTTCAGACTCACCAGATGTCTAAGGAAGTTAAAATAATAATAAGTGTTTCCATTACATATAATAAAAAACAAAAACTTTATCGAAAATTTATTAAAAATTTGGTTAGAAGAATTACCCGAATAGTAATCTGAACTTGTTTGAGTCTTGTTTTTTAATATCTGAATTATTTTTTACAAACTTTTATGAAATTATTTACACAGTGACCAACAGGTATTACGTTTGCTCTTGTTTTGATTTATATAACTTTATTTCATACTATTTTTCCCTCGACTTTGTTTAATAACATTAAATTCCTAAAAATTTGCTGAATACCATTTGGCTTTTTTGTTAGTGGTTTTGTTAACTTTACTTTTGTTATAAACAATCTCATTTTTATCAAGATAATAACATTAACAATCAAAATGATTTTATTTATTCTTAAAGGAATAAAATGGTAATTAAATTGAATTTAATAAATTGCCAGTTACAGTTAAACCTTGCCAATCAGGAAATATTGTCTAAAATATTGTCTTTTGAATCAATTCAAAAGAAATTACAATAAGAAGAAGCATTGCTAATATTTACTGAGATGTAAAGAGATCAAAAATTGTATTTATAGAATTGGTGGAGACAGAGTGGAACAAATTTTATATAGAGCACACACAAGGATCCTGTGAACATCAAAATGTTGCTATTATTGGTGGAAACAATAAAAGAAAAAAAAATCAGATCTGCTCATATAGTAAATACTTTTATGTAGGTAAGATACAACATGTTTAAAACAAATTTTCCAAGACTGACAATTTGTAGTCAGAATATTGCCAAGAAATCTAGAACACATGTATAATATACCAGCCACTGCATATTTAAAGCACGTCAATGCCAGACTAAAATATAATTGTAGAGTTGTGGATGATTTTGAATTCATTGAAGTATCTTGTTTTAAATATGAAATTCTTATGTTCTACGATTGACTCCACTTTAATGATAATGACATTATATACATTCCTGTTTTTAATTCAAATATTTCAGCATTCCAACTTTTTCTTAACCTAGAACAACTTCCCACCACAGAAATTTTATGTGTAATCTTGTTAAAAGCTTTAAAACTCACATCACCACCAAAACCGCCACCAACCACCACTCACCTTCACCATAACAACTCACCACCATTCCCTTACCATCCATACCCTCCACCACTACCACTGCTATAAATTTTTATGTTTTTAAAAATATTGCAACTGCAAGGAAATGATGATATCGAGATAGAAGGTTGCAAAGTTTTACTATCTATAATGGTAAGCAAGTTACCTTCCCTTAGAATAATTCGTGTTAAGTTAACTTTTGATGTTTTAGCCTTATTTAGATTAAATTTGACTCGGGAAATAGAACTTATTTATTTTGATGGAAGGAATTGTAATTTCCTATCTGGTATTTAACCTACCTGACTCCCTTCTTTCTCCTTTGAGAGCATCACAACAGTTCCACAATTTTGTTCCCAGATCATACGCCAGAAGTCCGCAACAGTGGCTTCCAATGGTGCCTGTGTTGCAATAAAATAATTAGCATTTGCGTAACTATCAATAAAGTTAGCATTAATGTAATCACTTCCTTCAACACCCGGACGTAAAGTGAGCTTTACACGAGTATCATCGTATGGATATACATTCTTATATCGGTTTTTAGGTTGGTTTACATGTCGGTTAGCTTCTATAAATTGTTCTTTTTTTTCAGCCTTAGCTAGACGAATGAACTCTTCCATGAGGCCTGTCATTCCTGAACACAAAAAAAATATCATTTATACAAATGAAATAAACTTTACAATTTTTACTATAAAGCTCCATAAGATTAGCACAAAATTAATAATCTCAGGATGAAAACCAGGCTTTGTAATACAAGTATTACAAATAGTAAATAATAAAACATTTCCGGAAGAACTCCTTTACCATTAAATTGCATTAAACCCAAATTATGATGATGTCACTTTTTTGCCGTTTACATGGTATATACGGGACAGTATATGGGGAAAGTATATATATTTCAGTGGTTATCGTATGAGCAATAGAATATTAACTTGGAACCGATGAGATTATTTTATTTGAAACCTGTTACGTTTAGGCTAAATCAAGAAAAAATTCAAATTAATTTTTTAAACATATGCAGCAATTTTATACAAATGCATATTTCAAATTGGTAATATTCCATATGATTAACATAATAATCATGCACCTCACAAAAATGACTGGTTCCAAACTGATGACATTATATAAAGTACTTACCGGACCCTTGGTCAACTTGGGATAGAGCTCTAACATATTCTCTCAATTCACTTGCCTCTATTTCCGTCTCGCCTGACTCCAGATTATCAAAGATAGCATAGTGTATGAATATATACTGATCCTCGGTCTGCACCAAAAGACATCGTTGCTCTCTAGGAAAATGAAATTTTTTTTTTTAGATTTTATACCCTTTAAATTCCTTTAAAATTTGTAACTTAAAATTTCTTAAAATCTCCGTTAATTTTGACATCTTAAGAAATAAAGATTAAATATATACATACTGGAGTATATCTGAACAACGCTTGACCAAAATTCAAATTAAAATCATTATTACCATGTAATTCCTAAGCGTTTAAAATGATCTACATATTGATGTAACAAATATCTATTGAAAGAGTAATATGCCAATCCCTCTAATTTTCAAGTTAGGTTTGTAGGTGTTAAAAAACAAATCACATTAAATATTAATGGGAAAAATTTCTTAAGTATAACCCAAGTTGAATTTTTAGGATTAAAAATTGACCATAAGTTAATCTTCTCTTAACGAATTGAAAATTTATGCAAATAATAAAGTTAGTCAAGTATGCATAGATGCATGAGCCTTATACAAACCAGGTCAATAGTAAATGCCTATATTCTTCCCTATTTTGCATACTGTCCCCTTATCTGGATGTTTTACTACGAAAAAGATACCAGTAAAATAAATAGATTTCACAAAAAAGCACTTAGAGTTATTCAACAAAACTTCTCTCAGAATTTTGAGGGGTTACTTCAAGCTAAAAATACTGTTAAGATTCATACTAAAAACCTGCATGTTCTAATGACTAAGACCTTTAAATCACTAAATAATAAGAACCACAAAATTTTCTGTGATTTATTTGAACCGAAAGACAGAAAATCTAAAGGAGCATTTAAAGGTGCTTTTAAAAGCTATAAAATATGGCACCAAATCTCTTATATTTAACCCTAGCATACTCTGGAATCTACTTCCAGATAAGTATAAATCGGCAAGTACAGTTAAAAAGTTTAAATCAAGTATTAAGAAATGGCCACAGAACATTTGCAACTTACTATCTGTAAGTAAGATTAAAACGAGACCACTGTTATATACATAAAAATTATACTCTGTAGGAAATTCTTCTTTGAAAGTTTAGGATATAATTGTTTTAATCGATGTTTATAATAAAATCATTTTTATTTAATTTTGAAAAAGTGAAAATTTGATATATTATTATATATCATATTATTGATATATTATATATTATTAGTCTTTGTATTTATAAATATCCTGTACTACAATTTTTGACCAACGTTAAGTAAACTATTACATTACATTACATATTAACTCTCAAGCTTATAAAATACAAGATGGAGAAATTTTCATTTTATAAATGAGAACAGATAAAATTAAACTGAGTAAATATTATTTTAATCATAATTCGAAAAATATGCTAAATTAAAATACAGTAGACTGTGTAGCAAATATCTCTTGAAAGAGTAATTAACTGTTAACTGATATTTTATTGACAATTTTTGATTTCCCAAAACTAGTTATAAAGGCAGCTGGAGAAAAAAAAATACAAAGCACATATTTTTCATTATATAAAACATGCAAAGAAGATTTATTCTAGCTTTTTTTTTTTTCAAAAAAGAAAATTAACCAAAAAAAACTTACGATCACACCAACTGTAAACTTACCAGGAAAAACATAAAAATAAAAAAATTCTTAAATTTGATTCCAAAACATAAAAAAAAAAAAAAAAAAAAAAAAAAAAAACACAGCAAGTTCAAAATGGTTGAAAAAATGGTTTGCCAAAAGAGTTATTGAAAAAGTAAAGCGGCATTTTGCGAAAAGATTAAAAATCCATTTACCATTTAATATCAGAAGTACTTAGTTCAATGGTAAAAAATGTTTTTAGCAAACTATTCTAGATCTACCTGATATGTGTGACATTGGCAAAAATAGTGATTTCTTGTTTTTGCTTAATTTGTTTGATCTGTGTATCTATGGTAATATAGGTTCCTGTTCGACCAACACCAGCAGAACAATGAATGATCTAAAAATCAAAATATATCTTAAAACTAGTCAGTTGGCAAAATTTACTTTTATATAAAAAAAATTTCTTAAATATTTATTGGCAAGAACAAGCGGTTACTTAAATTTTTTCAAGTTTCACGCTTGCAAGTGGTATAAGTAACATGTAAGAGAATTTATTGAAATTAAATTAAGTGCAATTTTACGAATCGAAAGTAACTGTCCAAACACCAAAATTATTACACAGGAAATCTATTTTCTGCTATCTAACCACGATACCATATTAGCTAACCACGATACCATATTAGCTAACAACAATACCATAGCTAGCCGCTACTGGACTCCAAACAAGCATTTGTCTATTGATGAAGGAACAATACCTTTCAAAGGAAATGTTTCATTCAAGGTATATGATCCAAACAAACCAGATAAATAAAAAATCAAAACATATAAATTATGTGACTCCGCCAATGGACATTGTATGAACTTTGACGTATATGTTGGAAAAGTTGACGGCGAAATGCCACCTTCCAAATATGGAAAAACACATGACTTGGTTGTTCGCTTATTAGAAAAATACTTGAACAAAGGATATATTATATACATGGACAATTTTTATTCATCTCCTTATCATTTTTATATTTTACGTCAAACATTAGGTACAGCAGCTTGTGGTACATGCAGACCACGGAAAGGTCTACTAAAAATCACAATGGAAAAGTTCCAGACGAAAGGTGAGTTGCTATGACATACAACAATACAATAGCAGCTTATCGTATGTTAAGAAAGGGAAATGATAAGATTGCCAAAAAACAGCTTATAATTGCAATACTGGTAAAAAAACTTTATCGAACAAATGAGGCGATTAAATGACCAAATATCATACAACAATATAATAAGTACATGGGCTCAAATGACCAGCTACTGCAATACTCTTCATTCTCTCATAAAAGTCTGAAGTGGTGGAAGAAAGTTTTCTTCAGGCTTTTAAATTTATGAATGGTGAATGCCTTCATCCTTATTAGAGAATGGAAAGTAAATAACACAACTACAAATCATACAAAAATTTTGCAAACAAACTTTCGTGCCGAAGTCCTAATGACTATTGAAGAAGTTGATGGTAATATTGCCACAACTAATAACCATGCAGCAGGCATACATTTGCCAGTTCAAAGACTAACAGCATAAAAAGAACGATTAGTTATTTTATTTAGCTTTAGTTATTTTTAATATTAGTTATTTTGCTATCTTATTTTGCAGTATAAAAAAACAACTTCACCGGGTTCTAAATACATAAATTTATCTTCCAGAATGTTTATACACCCTCCTGAATGGCTTAAAACAAAAAAAACTAGTTTTACAAAAACTTCGTTTTTTTTTCATTTTTCCAAAAAAATGGCTGGGATCAGAATACCGTTTCTTAGAAAAATAGCTGGGTCGTTAAGGGTTAAGATAACCAATTTAGGAAAAGTACACAAGAATTAATTCTATTTGATGATGTAACCTATTGATATATCAATTAAAACCACTATGGTAACATGACAACAAATCATGTTATTCAAGAAATAAAACAGTAAAAACAAACTAAGATTTACCAGTGACTATCTAAAGATTGGTTTGAAATAAAAATAAACATAAATCATAATTCATGAAATGTTGAAGTACCTGCTAGACCAATAAAACAATTGAGAAAATCAAAAAAAAAAGAGGGCAAAAAGCAAATTTACTTCAATCTCGCATCAAATCAAAATTCAGAGCCATACTTACAGCTCTCTGCACTGTATTGTTTTCTTTCCAATTGTTCACTTTTCTCATAAATGCCAAAAGAGCAGAAGGATCAGATGGAACACCAAAATCAGGCCACGCAGTAAAATGGAATTGTTTGATTATACGCTCAATGGCTTGACCAGTACGTGTAACATGAAATGTTCGTACGATATGGTCTGGAAATTCATGAACCTCTGTTGCAGTAATGACAATGTCTTTAACAGAAAGACTTCCACTTTCGGGCCAGTACTGAGCACATTTCACACGACCTTTCTCTTCCAATCGTGTCAACTAAAAGATTGAAACTTCAGATTAAAAATAAATGTTATAAATATTCTTTTTTTTTAATGCTTTAAAATTAAATGTTCGCTTCTTTACTTTTTAATATTCAAGAATCATGAACTAATATGGTATAATATGAACTAATATGGTATAATTTGAACTAATATGGTATAATATGAACTAATATGGTATAATATGAACTAATATGGTATAATATGAACTAATATGGTATAATATGAAGGTAATAAAGTGGTCAGTATTAACGAAATGTGTGAAGATAAATTTTGAGTTTTTCTTCAATTTGATGCTGTATTGTTACTATAAACAATAAAAGTAATTTAACAAAGAAGGTGCAATATAAAACATAAAAATTGGTCAGAAATAATATAATAAAAAAAGCTTTACAAATGATTTTGGAATCAAGCTCTGATTCTAAAATGGAAGTGACATAGGGGATTCTGATTTGATTATTGTATCTCCCAAACAACGAATTTGACAGAACCTGTAGCCAGAACCAGATTTTTTTGACATCGCAAACAGCCAAATTTTAGGTGGCAATGTAGAAATAGCTAAAGAATGTTAAATATAAAAGAAGTGGAAAAATCATATAATGGTAATTACACAAAACTTACCAAGAAGAAAAAAAATCGTTAAATTAAGTTTTCCCTTTTTAGTCTAAATCCAGACAATATTGATATTTTGACAGCAATGATGAATGATGATGATGATGATGATGATGATGATGATAATGATGATGATGACGATGAACAACAAATAATAAATAAAGAATCTGTAAAACACCGAGTCAAATTGGTCTCATCTTATAAAAATAAAAAAAATTTTGGAAAAGTTCAGCAGTTTTTTTTTGCCTTGGCAATTTTTTTGCTGACACTATTAACAATTACCTCGGCAAATACTGATTGCCGAGGTGAATTTAAATAGCTTGGTATATTTATCAATAACATTTCTATAGATCAATTAATAGGCTGAGTATTGACTCGATTTTCCACCACAGTCTGATTCAGAATTCATCATTCCTGTGGGGGCAATTTTTCACTCCGAGGTCTCGAAAGAGTTAACCCCGTCTTACTTTACGATGCAGATTAAAATATACCATAAATCTACATAATAAAAACATCTGCCTTATAAACAAGAGACTAATTAGAAGCATACTTTGAAAGATGCAACGCTGAAGCTGCAAATCATAAACATTAATCGAGACAGTCGAATATATGCATAATTTGGAAAAAAATTTATTTTGACCCCTGTTACTATATAGAATGCTGAACGCTGTTAAGAAAGGGAAATGAATGATAAGATTGCCAAAAAACCATAAGCCAAAACAATTTTTTTTTAGAAAATGACACATAAGAGGTTTTGACTTGTCCATTCTTGATATCTCTTATAGAAAGCAAATTAAACCTAAAAGATGGTCACCAAATGGTGACAAAAAGTAAATGGCGAACTTGTAAATTCTATTCTATCAATTAGTGAATTAAAATATCTAATACATAAAACAACAACACAATTCTTTCTAATCAAGGTGCCAGGTGGTGGTGGAGTTAATAAACCAACCCAATTCTACTTACCCACCTCTGGACTATCTTTAATTTTATTTACTTCGTTAGTTGAGAACTGTTATCAAACATTATTTTAAGTTTGGATGTTATTTTTTGTGGTTCTTGTGAATTTGGATAAGACAGATCAATGATGCTTATTTCATTATTGACACCTGTGTCAATTAAATTAAAATCAAAATTAAAACCTTTATTTAAAAAAGGATGTAAAACAGATCGTAAGAATTGGCCAATATAAAGTAAAAACCTTTAATTTCAAAAATTATGGAAAAAGTAGTCCATGATCTGACAAACACTTTTCTTACACAACAAAATATTTTATATAAAAATCCTCCGCTTTATCATATCTCAATGATAAAATACTAAAAGGTTTTAAATCAGGAATTTTAACAGGAATGCTACTCATAGATTTACAAAAAGCATTTGACACAATCGACCATGAAATACTTTACTATAAAATGGTATGTTTAAAATTTAACACAAATTATATAAATTGGTTTAAATCTTACTTAACTGATAGAACATTCAAAGTAAATATAAGTGAGGTGTTTTCTGA
>JAUZNK010036680.1:0-17856 GCA_035046665.1 Euphysa ruthae
TTTTAGACATTGACGCTATAAACGGACGTCTAATAGATAGATAGATAGATATTATATATTTTCCTCTATATCCTCTATATATGAGGTTTCCATGATACAAATGTTCATGAAGTAGGACTCCAAGATATTTAAAATACGATGACGGATAAAGGCGTTTAATCTTAATTTCATGATCAAATGACTTTCTGGGCTATGAAAAGTAACGTATTCAGTTTTACTTACATTGTGTGTTATATAATATAGCTTTTTTATAACTTTTTTTACATAATACTTTCAATGATTTATTAATGAAAACCATTTGTGTCATCAGCAAAGTGATAAACGATAGGGTTGTTTATAGAAAAAACTTATTTCATTACCATAAATTAAAATAAAAGAAGACCGAGGACAGAACCTTGTGGAACACATTAATTAATAGATTTGAGAATTGATTTAAAACCGCTAACAGTTAATTGTTTACGATTGTTCAAGTATGAAAAAAACAAGGCATTAGCAATACCAAGAACACCGGAAAATTTAAGTTTTAAGTTTATGTTATAACACGAAGAGGTTCGAAGTATTCAACTAAATTACTTAAGACAAAGTTTATTTGAAAACAATCAATGAAATAATTCTCAACTTTGTATTTTTTTTTAAGAAAGGAATTTGAGATTTTGACTTCCTTGAACTTTTTTTGTCCATCCCTCAAAACTGCGTGATAGGTTTTATTTATAGAGGTTTGGCTTTCACAAAGTACTAATATTCTTGCTAGTTTTCTATATACTTTTACGATTTATTCTAAAATCTATACATAAACATTGCCTTTCGTGGTACAAAGAATAAGGTAGATTTAAGAGGTGGTTTTTTACATTAAATTGCATACAAGTTGTAGTTTCAAATGATAGTACGGTAAATGGTTTTAACTATCTTTTTAGGAACATTTTTTTTCCTGAAGGTTTGTGCATAGGTTTTAAGCGAATATTCAAAAATTGAATCTTTATTGGAAAGTAAAGGAAATGAATGCTTATTCTCTGAGTTCAGAGCATTTCTTCAAAAAGTTTTCGAAATTCACTGTGAAATAAATTTTAGTAATCATAATCGTTGACTGCAATCTTAAGAAAATTATTAATAATAGAAAAAAAAAATAGACCAAATAAAAATAAATAAAAGAAAATATACTGCAAGGATAGGTAGAAAAACTGTCTGTGAAGATAATAATTTGCTGTCCGGAAAATCCCCCCTTCGGTTAATTTCCCGCAATAAAATTTCTCTAGGTGAATACCCCTCGTTATTTCCCCATGACATTTGTTGAAAATTTTGAAGCAAAGTAGATACAGTATAAAATGAAAAGGTTTTGAATGTAATTTATGGGAAAAAGGTGGTTGGTTTAAGGCATTGCTAAAACTAAACGAAAATGGTTTAGTTGTTGGAGAAGTCAATGAAAGCACACACGCTCCATCCAAAACCCAAGTTGAGATAAAATCTAGGTTAACATTTAAAAAAGGCAGAGATATCCGAAGAAGCCTCGCAGCAAGTTCTCTGTGCCAAACTGAAGAAAATTTTATTGAATGCTTCCATTAATTTACCATCAGTTTCAACAATGAGAAGGGATATGCGTAAAACTAAAGAAGAAAGCAATAAGCTCCCAAATCCTTAGACACGCGAGAAGATACCAATTCTGCCAAAGTTTTAACAACATCATCAGTAAAAAACCATAATTTTAGACCCGATATAAAGCCCATCTTTCTAAGAATTTCATAAAATTTTGCCAACGAACATATAAAACGAACAATCAAATGATCATAGGTAATGTAATAATTTTTTATGCAGATTTAACTTCTCTTCCATATTCCAGCCATATCTCTTCAATATCCAGATTAGAAAACAAGGTTGTTGCAAGAACAAAGGCTTCTGTGTCAACTGCTTTGATTATCAAGCTTTGAAGATCACTGTTTCACATGTCTAATGCATGGAGAAACACGCATGCTTCAGCCTCTTCATGATTACAAGGTGTTAATGATTCAGTACCGGGGTGATTAGTGGAAAGGAAACTGTTTTCATAGGCTGTAACTACTATCTTGTTGGTTTTGATATTTGCTATGATTTTCTCAGAGAGGAGCTTGAAGAGATCTGTTTTGTTTGCGTCGATTCTAAGGAAAGCGTGCCAATCTGTCAGGTTGCTTGACATTGCACATCAATTTTTCTTCTTGCCCCATGCATCTTTTCTTCTGAGATTTTCCTTTTAAACTCTCCTTCTTGTATGCGTCAAAAACTATATCGACACCGTTTGCCATTTGTAGTTCCTTACTTATTTTTGGCAGGAAGGTGTTTTCTCCATAATCCGCTAATGTACATTGGTGGGTTTTAAAAGATTACCAAGCAAAAAGCCTTCTAGAACTTTCCCATCGATATTTGAAGGCACTGTTTTGTATTTTGTTTTGCTGAACAAAGGAAATTTCTTTTTCTTAATTTGATTCTAGATTTATTTTTTGTTAGAGTTGATGCCCTCTTCAATGAATAATTTATACCCTTTTTTGCCAAACTTTTCAATTGTACGGACGAACTTTACAAATAAGTCATCCATAATATCTCTTATTTGCAGAAGGTCATCTGCATTAGAATCACTGAATGGATTTCCAAGCTTACTGCACTCATTTTTCATGTTGTTGACATGAAAAAACCGCTTTGGAACACCAGGAGTTTGCTCATGGTGGCGAAAGTCTGTCGTGAATGCTATTTAGCAAAATGGAAATGGTCTAAAGCGAAAAACCATGTAATCATTTCTCCTTGGCATTTCTCCTGCGCAAATTCATCGGAGGAACTGAAATAGGATCAGTTCCATCCTCGAGATAATTTTCCAAAACTGGAAAGTTGGACGTCTTGCCTCCATTTCAATGCTTCACTCCTTGAAAATCACTTTTGCTCCACTCTCCACGTATACTTGGTGCTGAAGCTGGCACATGGCAGATGCTGTCACTTTACGGATCTACTTAGTTCGGAAAACATTATGCCCTGACACCAGCGACTCCACCAATCCAGAATGTGCTGTTTGTGCGTTATTATTCACTGTTGTCCAACCGCTATTTTTCAGCATGTCCACAATTGTGCTGATAAACACCATATCTGCATGTAGTGAACCCATCATTGTCACCAGTTGGCCATATATATCCTAATAATATCACTCTATCATTTCTATTAAAAGAATATAGAGGTTGGTTGTTATATGCAACTACTGGAATATGGCCAGGGTTAAGATATCCAACATCAGCATTTACGACATCTAAGGAATACTTTATCATGGTTGGTGATTTAGAATCATCCTTCCATACTGGTAAGAGTAATGGTAAATTATATTGTTGTTTTTCTGTTGACCAAACAGCGTGGTAAGCTGCCCATGAAATATTTTTAGGATTACTGAATTGTATAGCTTTTACATAATCAAGCCACATGCGAGCTACTTTATGACAATTTACACATTGGGACCTTCGATGTGGTTTCACATTCGTAAAATTAACAGGTAATTCATCAGGTATTTAACGAGTTTGATCAAATTATCATCTTTAACATGCTGTCTCAAAGATGTAGCCGTTCCATGAAAAGAAGACATTGCTGTAGAAAAACTTGGACTGATATCAAGGCTTTCAGTGGCAACTGTTGTGAATAATCATCAAAATTTTCTTAAGGCTAACTAGAGAGTTTATAGCCAATTTTAACTGACAAAATATGGTTGGAGATTTACTTTAAATTTTAACTCTCAAATCATTCGCTTTAAAGATTGTTGGATGGTTGCAGCATCATCATCAAGAGCAACTGTTAAACCATTAATTACCAATACGGTTGGAAATTTCGCTGAAAGCTAATTCTCAACGTCTTAAAATTGAAAAAAAAATAGTGAGTTAGACTAAGCAAATATAAAAATTTAGCCTGGTTAACTCTAACTCTTCACATAGCCATTTCAAAATAAAATAATTACTATATGTTGAGTGTAACGTAGATCTGGTGAAAAAATTTCTAACATTGCGAAGGAATTTTGAGCTTAAGGATACTTTAAATCTTTCGTAACTCACGTTTAAATACTTACCTAAACAAACACGGTCTCTTATATAATTGTAATCGGTTTATGTTATCTGTGAAATACAGTAAAATAAACATACAAACCCATATTAGTATTGCGAGTCAAACAGCTTATATGCGACAGTTCATACATTTAAATGGAAAAAATTTTAAAGCTGGAAAATAGCATGTTGTTTTGTCAGAATGTTTGTAAAACAATTTGGATTAGGTTATGGAAAAAATTATGAATTTCTTATTTGTAACAGTATGTTTAGTCTGAAGTTTCTGCGTTAAATATCCGCAAACAAGATCATATACTTTTTCTTATTAATTATTTCTCTGAGTTTGATAATAACAAGTTTAGACTGGATATGATTATGTCATAAAATTTTCATTTTAAGGGAGCTTTGGAATTGAGTTTTTTATGGTAGCTACTTACCAAACATTTGCAAAAGTGTGACTATATATTTGTTAATAATTATAATTCAATGGTACAGTTCTCTTAGACCGGACAGTAGAGATCTGCAGGGCAATAAATCTGCTTGTACTACCGAAACAATAAAACTGCTGAAAGTATAAATTTTGTTGAAAATATCTACAGAAAAAGAACAAGAGTATAAAGAGAAAAGGTCTGAATATAAAAAACATTTTTATCAAAGGTAAATTATCAACTAATTATCAACTAAAACTATAAGATAACGTTTTATGAGCAAATCAGATTCAGAAGGTAAAAAAAGCTCCTGGGAGTCTCACAGTCAAAATTCAAAAAAAAAAAAAAAAAGAAAAAAGAAAAAGAATAATACATAGTATAAGCTAAGATAAGCTAAGATTTTAAGCTATTAATTGTAAGAAAACAAAATTTGTGAGTCAGTCGTGTGCTAAAGTATCTAATGTTCAATGGAACTAAAAAAATATCGCCAATGTTTTGACATGAGTTTAGGAAATTATGATTAGAGATGACAGCAGCAAAATAACAAGCCGCGCATTGAGAGATAAATGTTTGAAAATAAGGTTAATGTAAATCAAATGTCACAGCAAATACCTTTAGTGTCATGAATAACACTCTAGCTTTACATAATACATATGTGGTATCCCTGTCATGACATTTCTAAAATAAAATAATAATTGTGTAGTGATTCCGTAAAACGGTATGCTAGTATACGTGCATGTTAGAAAAAAAAAAAAAAAAAATGAACTAATGGCTAAAAAGTACGCGGCTTAAGTGGGGTTTTCTGTCTGGGAATAGTATAAATTTGACGCCAGAAAAAAAAAGATACCTCTCAGCAGTAGACTCATATGGGTAAAATGCAGAATAATAAAAAAAATATACTTCGCAGCAACAGACTAATACGGGTATAATGCAGAATATTAAAAAAAATATACTTTGCAGCAATAGACTCATACGGGTATAATGCAGAATATTAAAAAAAATCTGAATATGAGACATAACCTAGAAGTAGAGGTGACAGCAGCTAATCTGTAAGCCTTGCAAAGAGAGAAAGAAAGCAATATTTGAAAGAAGGTTAATTAAAATTATTTGACAGAGAAAATATATCTAATTTTATGAATAAAATTGTAGCTTTACTTATCTGATATCTCTGTACTAGTAGCTCTTTAATAAATTATTAATTACTCTAAAAAGCCAGGCATAGTGGCATGCGTGTATATTAGAAAGAAGAAAGAGATATGTCTAAAAAGTAGCCAACTCAAGAAGTCGTCATATTGTGAGTTATTTAAACAAAAACTGGGGCTCGATTTTTGTCATCTGTAAAGTGTGTAACCTGCAGAAAATGTAAATTACTGATCATGATTTTCACTCAAAAATACTCCCGCTCCACTGTTTATTTAACATAATATTGATTTAGATCGTAATAAAAATAATTATTTTAAAATTAGATTTGCTTAGAAATTAGAATTAGAAATCTTTTTGTTTCAAAATGCGTTTAGTGTAAATTAAATATTGCTATATAATATACTTTACCACCAGCAAAGTTGCAGACCAGGTTTTTAAATGAAAAACGCAGTAAGCAGATTTAATTATAAAGAGATACTAGTTAAAAATAATAAAATCAACATATTGTAACATTCACAGTCACATTGCATTTACAAAGTTATGTCCATGGAAGTTATGCACTGCGAAATTTTTTGGGTAGCAGCAGATGCATCTGGCAAGAGACACCAGGCAAGTTCTCCAGTTGTTACTTTTTTCCAAACCCATTCTTTAGGATTTGGTAATACGGGTTTTGCTATCAGTGACTGATCTCAAATTTGACTGACATGAAGCTCGCATCAAATTTTGTTTTAAAGCAGACTTTGAAGGTGGCAACCCTTCCATCGCTCTCCCTTTCTTGACAAATAACTTTCTTCGACATTGGTCAACTTCAAGGCACTGCGTCGTTTGACTGTAAAGGAGACGTACAAATCTTTTAACTATAGGCAAAGTTTCATGGATAGTTGTTTGATTAGGAAGGTGTGTCAGTTTTTTAAAAGCATCCATAACTACTTCACAATTGTTCCATGTTTGAAAAACAGTTTTCTTTCCACAACCAGGTAAAATCAAAACCTAGTCACATTCAGTCAAAGCATGAAAAATACCGATGCATTGAGATTTTTCTAAGCCAAACTGCTTTGTATGTATCGAAGATTTTCCCTACACCATATGCTATACACTATTTATCTACAATCATGGCCATATTATTTGACACTTTCATCAAATTTTAGCACAAATTCACATTTGACGCATGTTGTAAAAGTGATTTTTTTTGACCAAAATCGCAAAAATGATGACAAACCTAATGAGTACATCCTTGTCACTTTCATCCCTTAGATCTAGCAGAGATTTTTTTTTTTAATTTCTAAGTTCTAAGCCTTAAAGTCTATTGACCAAAAGATAAATCTAATGTTCAATATACCAAGGGAGCTGTATCCATATTTTTGAATTCTTGTGGTATTTTTTCAATTAATAAAGTGTCCTAATGGCATATAAGTGTCATAATATTTTGCAATGATTGTAGTTGCATTAAGAGGTATATTGATGATGCAATAATAACGACATCTGTATCAACAGTAGCAATAACTACTATGCTAAAACCGCTCTTTGCCATATGTTTTGCATGTAACGAAGAGCGAGCATCGGCTTCCTCATGACTACAGGGTAAGATATCTTTCAGAGAGAATTCAGGGGAGTTAATTATTTTATCACCATATGTATTTATAATATGTTTTCCATGCGTCTCAAGTTTAACTGTTTCTTCTGCAAGATATCCAAATAGTTCCGTGTTAATTTTTTCGTTGTTTAAAAATAATTCCCAGTTCATTGGAATGTTTCAACTTCAACTTTTCGTTTCCATTTATTACGAGTTGTGGATTTCAAACTAGACTAAACATAAACGTTCCACAAAATATCTAACCGTTTCTCTTGGTTAAACTGGTTGCGAATATGTGGGAGGTGTACAAAATCAGCTTATTGTTTAAACTTCTTAGTATTTCCAGTTTTCAGCATGTTTAACATAACATAACGTTCTAGTACGTTTGCTTCAATCTGTGGTTTAATGTTTGGAGTTGTACTCTCTCCTATGTATCCTTCTTGACACTCATTATTAGTTGCAAGCTTTATATTTGTACAAAATTAATAATTTTACTTAGCTGTATTTATTGAAAATAGCACAAAAATCATGGTCTTGTAACACAGGAAAACTGCATAAAGATATTATGGTACATGTAGTAACAAACAAAACCGCCTGAATCACGTCTTTGAGCGTAAACATAGGCAGATGACAGTCGCCACACTTAGAGTTTTGTATAAGAACAAAGCACACAGTTAATCTTTTCTCAGTAAAATATTACATAACGTCTTTGTTTTTAAATAATTCGGGCTAAAGGAATTTGCATACATTTTTTTGCTTTAACGAAGCAACAATTACAATCAAGCGAATATAAATAAAAATATATTATTACTTTTTTCTTTATAAAATATGTATTACTGACAGTAAAATATTAATAATTGTTTGTTACTTATAATCTTATAATCGTTTGTTAAATTTTTAAAATTTTGGTTAGTAAATTAAAAAATCTGTTCTGGTAAATACACATTTTTCATGTAGCTAAAAATTCAAGTACACCGCTTTGTCTAATTCATTTAGGATCAGTATTATTATTAAAATATTATTTAGATGTTATTTATGGTCTGTAAATTGTGATATGGGGTGTTAAAAACAATGGTCTGTAAAATAAATTTATTTACTACGACAATATCGTTTTGGGAAATTACGGTCTCTCATTTCAAAACAATTGTATTAAGAACAGCTCAGAGCATGTTTGGTTCAAATAAAATAAGAAAGAATGGTATTTTTGGTATGGTGAGTAATTTACAAAATCTGGTCTGTAAAACACACAATTTGCAAGTGAATGTGCGCCGAGATTTTTAAATTCTATTCCAGTCAATTGACCTCTGGTCAAAATTTCTTGATACATGTTTTACATGGGTGAGTATAATGGGTGAATATATCTTGAATATTTTATGTGATTTTAGTAATAAAATGAGATTTATAAAACTGACTTCTAACCGATAACATTATCATGGATAGTTTTTTAATGACTGAATATGAATTACGATGATTTTATACACTAGAAGCTAGCATAAACTTCCAAGACCATAAGATAATGTTATTGCAAGACCGCAGCAGATTTGGAGCTTGTAAGGGCATACCCCTTTCTATTTCTAAATAATGGTTAAATAATCTTCATAGGGATTATATTTGGATTGATTATGTTCGATTATGAACATCTAATTAGGAAGACAATCTGAATAATGTTGTCATCGAATCGGGCAATGGCTCAATTTAAAGCTCCCATTTGTGCTACGGCAACAATCGAAAATGATACTTTTTCTCATTCGAGTAGAATGACGAGGAAACACTTTAGACATTCCAGTATTCATTTGGAATAAACTCTTTCATTCAGACAAATAGCAAACTGTCATCATTAGGAAAATATAATCAGAAAGACTATTTCGAAAAGCATTTTGTGGGTATTTTATTCTAGAATGCTTTTTCAGATGTATTCTTTTGCTTTAATCTCGTTGGGTATGAAATCAATATATAAAGATTTGCAAAAACATGGCAAGCTTTTTGGCAAGCCAAAGTTAAAAATGATATATGGTAATTGATGATAGGAGAAAACCGCAACAGAATTCAACAATTAACAAAATTTTTTATGCTACCAGTGAATAATATAAAAAAAATAACTGTAGATAAATAGAAATAAACTCTCTTTAATTTACTGTTCATAAAACAGCTATGTTTAAAGACACGAAATTTGGTTTTGATTTGGTAACTATTGTCTCGTTTGAATTATTCTCTACTGTTCAAATATTAATAATAGAGAAGTGGGAAGGCGAGAAAAAACATGAAAAAATAAGCATGAACTTAGGCACGAATTTTCTGCGGAGTCAACAAAATTTAGGCACGAATTTTGGGCCGAAATTTTTGCGAGTCAGCAAAAAAAAAAATTTTGTTACTATTGAGAGTTTATTGCGTTACTGCCAAATGAGCTTCAACGGCAAAGCTCGCTGCCATCGCTTTTTTGCTTTTGCAAAAATATCAGAAATTGTAGCTAATATCAAGTTTAACACAAAATTTTGGACAAATAAAGAAATTTAACGAAAAACTTCGTTGTTGACATGTTCAATCTAACTCCATAGGCTTGAGATAAAGATTATTAAATTAAATTTTTGGATCAAGCAGGGTATTGTTCCGTTATTAGCTATAACAAACCGGATATAAAATATCTATTTCAGGTTTGTTGCAATGTTGAACTTCATGTTTCGCAAAATCATATTTTTTTATAAAAAAAAAGAAAAAAGAGTGAATAGGAAAAAATCGGAAACAATCACAAAAGCGATAAATGTAAATAGTCTAGGTGTGACGTTTCTCGTCAATATGAAAGTGCTTTCAAAAAAAATCGTCCAATTAAACAATTTTATACTGATAAATAATTTCAGCCAATTACTGAATAATTTCTATTTCATTATTTATATATCGCATATAGAAAGTGTCCACTTGTTAATTTAACATGGAGAAAGTTATTAGCATTCAAGTCCAGAAGTTTCTGTCTAAAACGTTTCAATCTGCACATTTATTGAGGGGTTATATCAGAAAATTTTATTGTAGGAACAATAAAGTAATCAAATGTATGACATAGAATAAAACAGGTGTATATTTTACTTTTACATTTTGGTTAACTATTTAGATATGAAAATGATAAAAGAATTCGCCAATTCGACATTCGACGAATCAAACCAGTTTGGCGTCACGACTAAAGTATTTATGTACCTTGGTGGTGGAATGTTGAGCATGTTAATTATCAGTGGCAATATTTTAGTATTACTGTCTTACTACAGAAATAAGAAATTACAAACAGTAACAAATTTTTATTTGATGTCTTTATCGATTACGGATATTCTGCTTGGGTCTATTTCGTTGGACTTTTATTTGATTTACTGTATACAAGGACGTTGGATATTTGGGTCCATAGTGTGCAATATGTACCTAACAGCCGATTATGTTTTGTACCAAGTGGCGATATTCCATGTAATCCTAATTTGCATTGACCGTTATAAACTTATGAAAAATCCAATAACTTACACAAAAATAAGAACTAAAAAACGGGTCAAGGTAAGCGTTGCTTTGGCATGGGTGTTAGCTTTAGTAATCTGGGTACCTGTCGTTAACGGAATGCATTTCTTAGCAAGCAGTATAACTGAGCCAAATGAATGTGTCATTGAAATAGTTTTCGACAATTGGTATCTCTCTTATCCTATCGCACTGGTTTCTTATTTCATACCTGTTATCTTAATTACAACATTTTACTTAAAGATATATTACCAAATAAAACAACGCACAGAAGTAAGTGGACCAAATAAATTATTGGCTAAAAGAAACAGTCAAGAAAGCATATCTTCACAGTATGGCGTTTGTAAAAATGACATAAACTTGCCACAAGAGCATTTGCCACGGAAAACGGAACCTAAACTGACTAAACACCGCAGGGCAGCTAGAATTATAATTGCAATTTGTCTTGCATTTACATTAAATTTATTGCCGTATAATATCCAGGTAATACTAGCACCTATATGCAAGGCATGTTATTCGAAGACCGCGTGGCATGTGTGCTACGTTATTTGTTTTATAAATTCTGGTATTAACCCTGTATGCTATGCGTGGGGATATCCTTCATTTAGAAAGGAATTTAAAAAGATATTGAGATGGAAAGTTAAACCCGATATTATTGTTAGCAGTTATAAGAAAAAACAAATGTTTGGTTCCCATTCAAAGAAAAAAGGAAACAATGGGAGAGTTCAGTTAGAATCGAAAAGCGGTAAGGTTGATTGAAAATACGAAATGTTTCTCTAGAAACAATATCTAATTGCAAATGAAGTTTTGTAAGTGAAATTCGTTGCAAGTATGTAGTCTTAATTGGGTAGAAAGAGACTAGGGGCCAATTAAAGAAAATTTTCTTTCTCTTCTGACGTACAGCCACTCGGAATTTGATGCTCGAAGTTTTTTAGAACTAGATTTACTAAAAATTTCTTGCGTATTAAACTAAAGATTTAAATGTTACAAATGAAAATGATGATTTTTTATTTTTCATTAGGTTTTTTAAAAAACGCTCTGAATATAACTTTTATTAAGAAAAGCATTGTATTTAAAGATATATTAGTCTCTTTTTTACACCTTAAATTAATTTTAAAAATTAACCCGATAAAAGGGCGTTATTATTTTGCTTAAAATTCTGTAACAAAGAATGTATTACTAAACAAGGTTGCAATTTTGTCAAGTGGTAGTGTTTCCATGAATTTAAACATTCATGACATATATGCTTTGCTTCTAAAGATAAGAGATTCGAAGCTGTAAAAAAAAAAAAAAAAAAAAAAAAAAAAAAGTAGGCAAGGGGACAATCAAAATATAAACGACAACATATACTCTATAAAATTCTAAAGAAAAATATGAAGGATCTAACCTAAAGCTGGATTTTAAAAATATGAAATCGAATCAAAAAGTATGCACATTGAGGCTTAAATGTGTAAATTCAAATGATTTCACATAATGGATAAGTATGAGCAAAATCTACGCTTTTATCTCATTTTATATAGATAATTAATTGATTTGTTGTGACACCAGAAAGTGACAACAAGGACATCAAAAGTAGGTATACACCATGCGCACATAACTTTAACATTTTTCAAGGAAAAACAAATATCATGTCAAGGCTTAATAATCTCACACAAAAATGTTCGCTTTCAGAATTTATCATATAAAAACCAACGTTTCCACACACACAAAAAACATTATTTTAAAGAAAAAAAAATATATGTAAGCCAAAACAATTTAAGATGGAAATTTCTTGAAAGATTCTCGAAAAATTTTTCTTATCCTATGTGAATTTGACATTGAAAAATATTGTGCGTAAAAAAAAAAAAAAAAACAAAACTATTTGCCATTATATTTAACTAGGTCTCTCAGCGTCACGTTTACTATACGCTATGCTAAAACCTCATTATGAGTGGTCGAGGCGCAACGTTAGTTTAAAGGTTTATCACAAAATCTTTAACAAAGCTCTTTGCGTTATCATGACAAAACTTTGTGTCGGTGATACACAGAATTGGTTTTCGCAAAAATTGTTTGTGGTCATGCAGACGGAGGGAGATTATCAAAAATGTATAAAGGATATTTAGATTTCTGTTTATTTAGTTAGATAAGAAATACTGTTGTTCCAGAGGTATTAACGGTGAACTTTTACTTTTTTTGCGACCGGAAAAAATATAGATGAAATCTTTGTGTTGTCGCAATAAGACTAATTTTCTTTTTGCTTTTTCCTTTCTAGTTATTTTTGTTCTTCTAAGTAGTCTCTTAACATCTTATTGGATTTTTTGTTATTGAAATAAAAAATCATGGATGATTAAATTTGAGTTTATACAATGTTACTGAAACTTAGTAACGAGTTGGTTTAATTAGAATTTTAAAATGTCATATTTAAATTGAAACAATGTATAAAAGCCAATAAAATCCTAGTATATAGGTTTCAAATTATCAGTCATCGCAAAATCTATCGAATAAGAACAAAAAAGCGTAGTTAATAATGAAGTCTATAGATAACTTTTAGCAAAACTTCCTGAAGATTGTTTAGATAGATAATAAGGATAATGCAAATTTCAACAGAGAATTTTGCTGGCTTTTTTGTTAGTTTTATTTGATTGTTGAAAAGTATTTCTGTAATATCATTTTGTCGTTTCAAAGAAGTGTTGTGACATTTTTGAAGCTGGTTTTCCTTAAATTTAATTTAATCTAGATCGCTTGTAAATATGTTAATATGTATGGTCCTAAGCGTTTCAAGTGCTGAATGGGTACCAAAATCCTATTTTAATTAAATTTTACTAAAGTTAAATTGACGTTAAATTAATGAAAAAAATATCTTTAAATCCTTTTTTCGTATTTATCAAGTTAGATAGGAAAAAATCAGATAACGACTTGGAAATGTATGCCTCTATTTCTGATAAACCGGGGGTAAGAATTTATATGCTTTTGATGGATCTATTAGTAACGCCTGAATATATCCTTGTTTATCATGGCCTTTTTGCTAGATCTGTAAAAGAAAAAAGATTACATATTGCTGGTTATGAATTTTTCAGAAATTCAGGTGAAAAGCCAATTGGATTAAACGAAGGGTTTAGACAGCATAAATCTGTTGGTTTGATCAGAAACGATTTTTTCAATTCATTTCGATAATATAAGAATCTGGTCTGGAATTATTTAACATTCATAGGAAAAACACCAATTATCTAATAAATTATTTTTAACAAAAACTAAATTAAATGGGATGTAATTTATTAATCAAGGTTGATTCAATAAAATTCTTTAAATTATAAATTTGTATTTTGTATCTGAAAATGTTATTAGCGAAGCAAAGTGTTGCAATTAAATTTCCCTTGCATAATTCTCCGCCTCATGCTGTCTGCTAAGACGAATAACTGTTTTTCTTATTGTGGTATGTAGCCAAAACTGATTTTTTTGCCATTGCGTTTTTTAAATTATTATTTTGATCGTTAAAATAACGATATTTTCTGACTTGATTGCTTAGCGACTTAGGTGGATTAATGATTGTTTGTTTGCTAGCTTAGGTGATGTTAGGCTTGACAACATGAATGCTTACTTGTTTATTGGTTTGCTTGCCGAATTTTTCTCAAACTTTCCATTAATTCTCTGAAAATACAAATTAATTTAGGACTGTGTCTTTTCAAAACAAAAAAGCATGATCTTGAAGTTGGCAACTTTAATTTCGTTAATTAAATTTTAGTGTGTGATATTATTTTGATTTTTGTTGTCCTATTTCTATCGGTTAAATTTTCAAATACTTCAAAATTTAGTGTTTAATTGCATAATTCACTAGAAAAAACTTTCCTTTGAGAAATATTTATAAAGTCTTAGTAAAATTGTCGACACCCAACGGATCCAAAACCCTTACTTTTCTGCTAATTTCTATATTTCGTTTGAAGGTCCTGTAATTATAAAGTTGTATTCTTTATAATTATTATATATTATAATATAGATTCTGCCACTGTTATATGTCGTTCATGACACTCCCATGATCGACAGTACTGTATTCCAAGTATTTTCTAATTGTCTTCTAGACTTTGTCCAAGTAATTTATCTCTAACTTCAAACTCTTTTCTTCTTGTCAGTCTAACCGGTCTTGTAACAATATCATAATTCGCCGTGTTTGTTTCTTCTTTGTTTGTAGCACTGTCATTCACCTCTTCTCCGTTGGCGATGTTGGTATTAAATCATTAGAATTGTTTATCTTTAATGGGTAGATATGACAAATTGATATTTGTAGTATCTTCTTGTTAGGTAATAATATCTTTGCTGCTCTTTTTTCTCTGTCAAAACTTTTGATTAATTCCACAACTCTTCCAATTTTCCATGTTCCTCTGGACGTCTATTGTTTAAATTGTAAAACATCTTCAACTTTTGGTTTCTTCAGAGATTGTATTCTTGGTTGCTTTTTGAAGATTATAGATATATATTCTTGTTTTTTTTCTAGCGTTTTTTACAAATCTCTGTGCATAAGCAGTGGTCCTTAACAGCTTTGTGAAGGATGAATACTTCGTTTCTTCAATTTCAAATGGAGTGCGAAATCTAAAATTCGTCAGTCGTTGTGTTCCAAATCAAGCCAAATACTATTGTAAACTTATCTTTGAACTTGTTTTCTGGATTCATTTGTTCGTTTACATTACTTGAATTTGATATAAATTCTCTTAAACTCACAGAAGCTTCTTTAAAAATCGCTTTACCTTCTCTATATAATTGCAATGCTCAAAGTTCATAATCTGTACCAGTGACTAGGTTGTCTACGTATATGTTGTCTTGTATTTGTGTTGTTTTTGGTATGTCAACTTCTTTGAGATGATGAAGAATTGTACTACCAAGGAGAAATGGAAAATATATTGTGCCAAACAGAAGTCGTGTAAATCTATAAATCTAAAGGATAATTTCTAGTGTTCGCTTGTTTATGTCTTTCAACCAGAGAAATCGTATCACATCTCTTTCGTATGGTCATCAACTAACTTGCAAAAATGTCTTTTCGATATCTGCTATAAGAGCAATTTTCTTCGTTCTGAATGTTAATAGCAATCCACTCTTACATTTGTCGTTGCTTTATCTGTATTGACGATGGCTTGATGTGGTATATAATGCTTTCTCTGGGTACCTTCTTTGTTTACCATCTTTTTGATTATCTTCTTATCGAGTTGTTCTTCAATGATTTTTTTTATTTCTTTAACAGCTCTGGGTTATCTTCAAATAGTTTTAAGAGAGTTCAAGCAACCAAGTGATGATTCATAGTTTTCAGGTAGTTTTAGATTCTCTTCTTGCCATGGCCAGCCAACTTTATACCTTCAATCTTTTTTGATAATCTTATTTTTGAATGATTCCATTACTAAATCATCTCGTTGATTATTGTCTTTTGGTTTTATTGCAATTGTTTCTGGCTTCCAAAAAATTTGCTATAATGGGCTCAAAGCAAGTTTGTCCTTTTACATCATTTAGGTAGTGAGCATCTGCTGGCAGTTGTCTTGGGGTTTCTGTTATAACTAACATTCTACTTTCTTGTGTAGAATCCATTTTATTAGGAACTATTCCCAACAATATCCATCCCAACTTCGAATTAACAAGGTAAAGCGCTTCTTGAATTAGTTTCCTTTCATCCATAATGAAGTCATTGTAATAGACGTTACCGACAATTAAACCCAGTGTTGATGTTTGAACTACATTTGGTAAGTTGCCTGCAAGCTGGTACTTCCTCTGAATTATTCTATGAATTTGTAAATTGACTGGCAGTCATTTTCTCCAAACCGTGTTTTGATTTTTTGCTCTAACATTGACGCAGTAACTCCTTTGGCTTATTGTTTCCAAAATAGAAGATTGTGTATCTTGTTTTTTTCCGAGTGTTCTAGGGTTTTATTTAAATCTTTCGTGATGAAGGTGCGTTGAGATCCAGTATCCAAAATCATTCTTGTTTCCACATAGTCTGACGCCTGATGGTTCAAAACTGTGAATAATGCACTACACATTAATCAGAGCTTCCTTGAACATATACTTCTGTGATTTTGGCTCCTCTCTCCGCAGTGAATACACACCTTATATCGAGTCATTATATTTTTTGCTTGATGACCTGATTTCATGCATATAAAACATCAATCCTTTGTTTTTTCTTGTCAAGATGATACGTCCGGATACTTTTGACATTCATCGTTCCAATGATAACCTTCGCAATAGAAATATCGGATTTTTCTTTATCAAATATTTGTAAACTTTCGTTATCGTGAGTTTTCGGTTTAAATTTATCCCAGAAGTTCTGCCTCTTTAACACGTCTTCTCCAAACGGTATCGGCTCTAATATAGGTAATCTCACGATATTTTTGGGCTTATAACTTATTTTATTGCTGCCTTTTTCATCTTCTTCTTTTTCGACTTTTTCCAGCGATTTTAGTTTCACTTTAGTATCTAGTTTCAATTTGTCTAAGTTTATTCTTTCAAGGTGGATTATTTTTTCCATTTGGCCTTTCAGTTTGGACTCTTCTAACTCTAGTTTCATCTTTTCAATTTATTTCAGTCCTTATCCTTTTCTCGTTCTTCAGCTTGATATTACCTTTCCATTTGTTGTTATCGTTTTTTCTGCTCTAATTGCTTTATTTTTCCTTTTAATATTTTCCCCCTTCCCGTTATGTGTCGTCGTAATTTTCTATCATCTTGTTATTTTCTTCAATTTCGGTAAGGTTGCTTCGAATTCGTTCAGCTCATTGCCATATTTTTCCAGCTACTTCCAACTGTCTTTGTGTAATTCTGTCATTCGGATGGTCCATTCATCGTTGCCCATAAATTGTGTCGTTTCTCTTATCTTCTCGTTTCGATATCGCTTTGTGATGGTCAGTTGAAGTCTGGTTAATATTTTGTTTTCGTATTTTTTTGCTAATTTTCCCTTTTTGTGATGTTCTAGAATAATTTATTTCCTTCTTTTTGTGTTTTTGATAACTTTGATCGTCTGGAATGATCAAAAAATTTTTTCTTTTATTTGGGTTTTTATAATTCGCAATTCTTCTTCGTATAAATAACAATAATTCTTCATACACCACTTTGAAAATACCCTCTTCTACCAATTGTTGCGGTGGATCAAGAAGAAAACATTCGTAATAAACATATGTTTTTTCTTCATGAATCTTCGTTTTAAGTCGTTCTAAATGTAATCGTTTTTTACAATAAATATATA
>JAUZNK010036691.1:6288-17856 GCA_035046665.1 Euphysa ruthae
TTAAGATTTTGTGTCAATTTCATAAAATTGAGTTCTCAAATTTTTTTTTGAGGTTAAGCAAAGAAATTTTAAGAAGTAAAATTTTCATGTGGTTTAGGAGAAGTTTAAAAAATTTTATATTAATAGATATTTATTTGAACATGCCCATTGGGATAATATTTATCATAAATGTCTGTTAAGGATGGTGGTTCACTGGATTTGATATTGAAAAAAGCTCAACGAGTTCCTGAAGACCGACTTGGTGTAATAACTTTAGCTGTAAGTATTTTTCCACTAATTAGAAGTTTTATTTCAATTAGTTTTTTTTTTCGTTTATGATATAGTACACATGTATCAAAAACATCATCGTCATTATCGCCATCATCATCGTTAACTTTTATAACATCTAACTTTGCAGAAAAAACTTCAAGGAAACGATATAGCATATGACTCTTGAGTGTTATAGCAAATACTGACCAGTGTTTGCTGTAACACTTAAGAGTTATGATATTCTTGCATGTGTAACAGTTTTTACACTTACATTAGTATAGGAACCAAGTCCTTGTATCTTTTGGCTACCACGTACTTGGAGTCTTGCCATCTAAGACTAACAACCATATTCTAGCCAAGCATTTGTCAAGTTTCCTTAAGAAAAACCAACAAGCTTTGAATTAAAAGTCCAAAAAGTTATGTACCTGTCTTAAAGTTTTGACGATAATTTCAAACTGTTATTCAATTTAGGAATTTTATTTCTGATTTTCTAATGTATTCAAAATATGATAAAGTAGATGCTTGTGTTCTATTAACTATTATGGTTTTTGTTTTAAAAAAATCATTATATAAATATTTAATGTGTAAATTACTATCTTGCTTTTTCATTCTGATAAATTAGTATTACTGTACAAATATCCTCTTTTTATAGGTATTAAATTTTACCAATATAAGCGGTCAGTATCTTTATTAATTTAGGTTTTAAAAGGACTGGCATACTTACGTGAGAATCATTCTATTATACATAGAGGTAAGTGAATTATTGTTATAACAAATTAAATTTATGGTTGATGTATTTATCTGGAAATATCTTAAGAAAAGTTTTGATGTAGTATTTTCATGTTTCGATTTGTTTATTTATTTCTATTTATTAAAAAAGCCATATAGAATGTTAGATGTTCTGACCTATGTTTTGATATTCTCTTGGAATATTATTAATTTAAGATTGTAAGTGTTAATATTTGTGATTATATATACGTATCAGTCATCTTGAATTTTTTTTGGGCAGCGTAGACGTGCTTCCTAAAGCTTGTTGAGTTTGAATTTTTTTTATAAAGCTTCTGATATAAATTGTTGCAAATCTGTAGTGACATATTGAAAATGTGACATCAATAATTCTTCCAAACATGATGCTTTGAATAACTTGTTTGTTTTCTGCTATATTTCCGGCAGTGAATTTTTTTTTCAAGTCATGCTGTTTTGATGGCTATGAAAAAGTGTAGGAATGGGCTATAGATAGCTCAAAATGTTAGATATGACAGTTCTTTCAAAAGGTTTTAATATAAGAAACATAAAAATGATGGCCTGTTACCCTGGCCTCGTAGAAGGATTTTTACCCAAATTTCATAAAAATTTGGTATTTTCGAGGGCCACCTTCACTTAAACATGTATTTTGTGAGTTCTATGCCAGATTTTTACTTCAAACAGAAAGGTTAACTACTGATGTGAGAACAGATTAGCATCAGTTTGATACCTTGTAATGCCTTAATAATAGAAAAAATAGAAAAATAATCCAAAAAATTCATCAAAAGTTGCAGAAATTAATTTAAATTTATTTATCTGCGTCCTAATTTCCTTTTCGCTTTTAATTTTCAATCTTATCTCGCACAACTGCAATAGCTTCTTGGTGACCATACTGTTCTTCTAACTAAAAGGCACAAAAATATGAAGTTAATGAAGATTTACACAATTGAATGAAATACAAATCTTACTAAACACAATCTAAAGTTAATATGACAGTGATGGCATTGTTTATTTATTTTATCCTCTGTATTATGTGATGCAGTGTAAATATCTCCTGAAAATAGAAACATCAGATTTACTTTCATTTGTTCTACTGTTAGGTTGTTTCATCACGTACATCAAGTATTATGAACAGCATTTTGGTACTCAAACTCGGTTCTCAATGACAATTTCAAAATTTTTTTGTCTTCCATAGTTTTTAATAAGCTCTTCTTCTATTTTGGTAAACAGACCCTTGTGTTCAAACTCAGGTGTATTTGAAAACGACTCCTTTTCTCCTTGAAAAGATATTACATTGGAGTATATATCAAATGGACAAGATATTGATAAAATTAAAGTCAGGCTTTGATCTGTAAATTTAACAAAACACAAAAATGGTTAAGATGTTGAAGTTGAAATTTTTTTATCTTGACTAAATTTCAGAAATATCATTAGATTCTCTATTATGAACTCTGCTTTTCACTTGCTTTCAAAATAAACAAGCTTGGTGTTGCTAGAGCTACTGCTATGCATTCAAGAGTTATTTATTTTTCCGTGCTAGTATATTATTCAAAATTGTTGTACACCATAGCTGCATGTCGAGGATTTTTACAATATTCTTAAAATTGATATTAAACTACTTAAAAGGAAATAAATTTGATAGATAAAATAGACGTAAAAAATGAGTACAAAATTTTGTGTGTTACTGGAATTCACATTCATTTCAATATGCTAATACAAACTAATCTGAATAAAAAACTTCAGAGTAATTAAAGGCATAAACACATCTGCACAATCTAAGTATGCTGAGTGGACCTAATTGTTTATCAACTAACTTTTTAAAAACTAAATTCTCTGGTTAGAAAATGAACATTGAAGATAATACTTCAATAATACCTCCTTTAAAACAATGACTTTGTTTGCTTTCTTCTCACAACAATAAAAATCTTACAATTATAACTTCTTGAATATCGATGGCAAGCTTTGTCTTGCACTGATAAACTCAAATTAAAATTTCTTGTTTTAACTATTGGATTTTTTGGAGTTTAGTTTGCTAAAATGCTCATATTTAAAAGTGCTTTACATTAAAAAGTTGTTGAAAATATACTAATCAAATCACAATATATATATATGTGTGCAATACAAGGCTAGCTTGTGAAAGAATATCATATCATGACAATCTGTTAGTCCTGGAACTTGTAATGATGAAGCAAGCACCACATGTATTGGTTTGTTTATTACCATGAGAATTTATTACTGATGACTTTAAAGCCTTCAATACAATGATTAAGAAACTTCTGCTTGATAGAACTTCATATTATGTTTCGTATTTTCTTTTAAATTGCTCAGAATCTCAGAAATCATGTAGTAAAATTTATCTTCTACATTCTCATTGCAGGATATGTCTCAAATATTAAAATGGGACTTAGGGCTTCTATAAGTGTATACAGGGCTCAAAATAACAAAATGATGTCTGCCTATCCTTGTGGTTGGTCAAAGTTGAGAAACCACCATTCAGTTGAAATATTGGCCAATCGCCATTTATACAAAGAATATTTTTTTTTTCGGGTTTTTTATTGTATATTTAGACGGCATGTATATTTCCAAAAGTCATTAAAAAGTCAATTTAGATAATAAACTGCTTGTGGTATTAAATCACGCTTCATCATGCTTCATGCATCATGCTTATATTGTAGCAATTTTCTTCCCTAGCAGTAAAAAGTGACAAAAATTTTATTTTCTTCCCTAGCAATGACAAGAAGAGAAATGTTACAAAAAAAAAGCAGTTTAATTGTAACAATTCATGTTTTTTTAAGACTTTCTTTTAAGAAATTTTTCTTTCAGTAAAATTTGACACAAATTTAACAAAAAAACAGTTCTTGTTGTAACTATTAATATTTCATTCTCAAGTAGTAAAAAGTGAAAAAAAATGAAGAAAAAAAAAAAGGACGGTTTTTGATTTGAATGACATCAAATCAGCAAAGAAATTATTAAATAGAGCTTTGAGTGTTTTTTTATCTTTAAAAAAAAAAGTTAATTTGGTAAGCCAAATGTCCACTTTTATATAAATGAATACTTAATGTTTTAAATTTTTGCTAGCCAAAATTAGATTATTCTCTAGCAAAAGATGTAACTTATAATGACTCTTTATTACTAATTTCAGTGTTTTTATCAAAATGGATCTTTTTCAAATCGTACATGATAGTTCTTGGTACTGAACATGGGCCCTTGAGCTAAATTTTTCAATTTAAATTTCAGAAATTTTTTCACGAAGTTTAAATGCCAATCATCTAAGTGGCAAGTTATTTTGATATATGATTTTTGTATTTAGATGTAAAACCTTCCAACATTCTTGTAAATAGTCTGGGAGAGATCCGTCTTTGTGATTTTGGTGTAAGTGGCCAACTCATTGATTCAATGGCTAATTCTTTCGTGGGAACACGCTCATATATGTCGGTAAGTAAACAAAGTCTGATTATCATGTATAAAACTTGTTATTATCGGATATTATTTGTATTGAACTTTCTCTTGGGATTTTTCAGATTGTTTAAAAAAACGTGTATGTCTGACTTCCGGGTTTTCAAAATATATTTTTGAAAATTGCTTAAAGGTGAGAGATCTATTCAGTAGGATTGTTATTTCTTGTTTAATTTAAAGTATTTTGTTGTTGTTTTTTAATTTGAAATGTTAAATTTCATTCAGATTTTCAATTCTGAATTTTGTTTCCAGTGGAATTGATGGGTAACGTGAAATACTCTTGAGTGGTGCAGCTCAAAATTAGTATTTCGCAAGAGAGTTTTTTCTTTGATTTGGTATAAATGCTTTTTTAATATCTTGAATTTTAAATATAATGAAATTAAAAGTTCAGTACTACTCAGTAAAATTTGCTTTGTTCTATTATGGTTAGTTCACATTTTGTAAAGCACCACAGGAAATTTTGCCAATGCTATAGAGGTATATTCTGTTAGTTTTTCTTTGCTCACAGAAGTGATAAAATCGGTCTTATTATTGGAAAAAAGCTATTTCATTTATTTAGGGGTGAATAAAAAATAGAATGCCATCTTTTTTTGCTCTGCTAATGAATGTTTTTGTGAAAACAAAAAATTAGTGGTTTTTGAATTACTTGCAATTGAAAAATTAGTCAAGTGTTAAATAACTTTCAATTTCAGTAGAAAAAAATTTCAGTAGGGAGCATTTTTTACCAGTCTACGCCAGTAGCTCAATAGAGAGTACCTGTCAAAAATTTGTATGGCTATCTGTCAAAAATTTTTGCTCCCCGGGCATAGTCTATGAAACATGCACATTCGCTTCAAAAATTACTTTTTTTGATACTTCTTAAGAATTATTTAGCTATTTTAATTAAATATTGTTTGGTGTTGAAAATACTGTTGGTCCTTAATTATAATACTTATAATTAATTATAATTAATTATAGCCAACATTCTTCTTTTTAAATACATAAAATATTTCAATGCTGAGCTTTAATAACTTTACAAGCTTTAATCTGGATCAGATAGTAAAGAGGAATTAAGATCATAAAAGATAACAATTCATTGAATATCTATGACTTATCTTTTTTTTCAAAGTTCAAATTACTTAAATTATATTACTCCATGATTTCCACCAGATAAAATGTATAAATTGAGATAAATTGTGTTCTGACTTTTTTAATGTGTTTAAACGGTTTATTTATTTAATCATTACAAAAGTATAACTTTTCATTTCGTTGGAGATTACTAGATATTTTATGGAATATAGTTTTGGAGTCCATTAGTCACTAAAGTGCTTGTTTTTAGCTCTTTTTTTCCAGCTGAGCCTTCAACTATGGGTCCATTTAAACAATTTGTGTTTGCGACAGTTTTTTAGAAATGGCTCTAAATTTCACTATTTCATACTTCAGCCATCTTCGTAAACTTCTGGTAATAATCAAGTTGACAACAGAAAAAAAGAAATTAAAGATGTTATTATACATATCATAAACAGATTTTTAAATTGGTAGCTTATACTTCATTTATAGCCAGAGCGACTTCAGGGGACACATTACTCAATACGTTCAGATATTTGGAGCATTGGACTAAGTCTTGTTGAGCTAGCTTTGGGAAGGTATCTAATCCCATGTTTAACCACAGAAGATTTCATCCAGATATTTGTTAACCCTGACAAGGGTGCACATATTCTACCACCTGGAGCTAGAGCACCCGCAGGTGCTACTGAAACAAAGTCTATGGCTATATTTGAACTCTTAGATTATATTGTAAATCAGGTAAGTGTTTTTATTTACTCAAAATCATCCAAATGAGTCAAAAAGCCTCTAGAGAATTAATAGTTAGGCAAGTGCAAACTAACATAGTTTGTTGATGTTCTGAAAAATAAAATATATACTTGAAAAATATCAATTCTTAAAATGGATATTACAATAGTATTATCCGTTTTAAGAAGGAATTTTTATTATATTTATCTATAAAAAATAGTGTTAAAAAAAAAAAAAAATCTTGCTTTTGACTTCTAGCTTTCACTTTATTTATTCTCAAAAAATTCTTTTGCAATTCAGCATTAATTTTATTAGTAATATATAATAATATAATATTAATTTTTGACTTTAAAAAAAAAGTTCTGGTAATTTTTTACTGACCATGTTTTTTAATGTTATATATGATTATTTCTGGTATGTTTACAATTTTGAAACATTTGCTGGATCCAGGATCTTTGCCCAAAATCAGTAAAATTGTTTTCATTTATTTTGTTTGAAACAAGGAATAAGTTCAGCAATTTTTTTCTTTCAGGAACCTCCAAAATTACCTAGCCAGTACTTTTCACCTCAATTTTGTGATTTTGTTAATAAATGGTAAGTTTTCATTCTTTTCTGAATTTTCATGTGCTTATAAGTAGACTACATATTTATTACAATTTTACTATTGTGTTTTATAGGTTACATTGATATATTATTTTGAAGTACACTCTTAAGTCATGATCTTTATCCATGGTTAATTTTTTAGCAAAATTGTGCTTTTAAAGCTCTGATTGTCTTAAGTAATGGGAGGTGCTCATATTAATTTTATTGGTGAGAAGGTCAAATAGTTTTCGTGGCTTGAACTTCCTAATATACTCACTGCATAATCTTTGATAAGCAGACTGCACAGTCCCTATAAATTTATTACATTGTTGAATGAGTAAAATTCGGTAAAGTTTAAAATTTCACCCACTGGTACATGATACAACTTAAATTATTTTATGTAATTTTCTTCTTTATGTATATTCTTTTTTAGTTTAAAGAAAAACCCTACCGAAAGACCAGATTTAAAAGAATTACTAGTAAGTTATTACTGCAGGATATACAAAAATCCTATGCGCAGTGTGGTCTTTCAGGTTCCAAAATTTTGACAGGTTTATTCATTTGGATACAATCATATGCTTTAGATATTTCAATTAGAACTGTACCTATTATCCCTTTTCTATGTTAGTGTCGTTGCTACTTTTGCAAAAAGATTTATCAGTGCAATTTTTATGGAAAAACCTTTACAAAAACTTCATAGACAGTTTGAAAACCGACCTTTGAAAATATTGTTTATCTGTTCAAAAACAACTGCTTCAAAGACTGTCGAAATTTTAGGCAAGATACTAATCGGGTGATAGTTTTCTTTATTTGAATAAAAATAGAAAATTATTACAGATTGGTTAATATTTTTCTTTTGATGAAATCCAATATTTTTTTCTATAGTCCTGATGTTTAATGATTAAGATCCTTTTGATGAAATTGATATTACGCATTAACTCAAACATAAGACACAGCATAACATAACACATAACACAACATATACACAAAGCTTCTTTCATTAAATATCACTATATAAATAAAACCATTACAGAATCTATGTTTTAAAATATGTTTTAAAATTAAAGATTGACTAATTCACTAAATTACAGAAAGTAGCACCCTACAATTTTTTTTAGTTGTATTAAAGTAATTCGAGACAGATTTAATATCTAACTTAAATATTAAATAAATATTTAATATTTAACTTAAATATTAGACAAAGTTGTAGGCAACTCATATTTTTATTTTGTTTAAATGGTTAAATTTAAGTAGCAGGAGAAACTTATTCTCATCTTTATCAAAATGTATGATAAAGTCTATGCTTTATATCCAATCCTTTACAGCAGAATATTTTAAAAGAACCATAGATATTGTAAAAGAAATCTGTCTTTTTTGATTTCTTACTCAGTGCCATAGCAGGAAGATGGATAAATTTTTTTAAAAAGTCATTAATTCTGTTTTCGTTTTTGCTATATTATATGCCTAAGGTTCTAAATTTTTACCTCTTTGCAAATAAAAAGTCTAGTTATGATATTAAGTAAACATTTGAAAATATATTGAATCAAACTATTTTAACACTTAAAATTTAATATGACTCTCAAAAGTCAAAAATGACCTCATTTCGAATTCAAAATGTAAACTAAAAACTGACAGTTTATTTGTATGCATTTTATTGTTTATAGGAAGATCCTTGGATAAAAGAAGCGGAAGCAAACAAAGACAAAATTGATCTTGCAGGATGGGTGGCTAAAACTTTGGTTTAGTATATATATATTTAGTATCAAAAATTCTATTTTCTATATGTCTAGTTTATAAATAGTATTGAGCTGATCCAGAAAATAAATGCACCTAGACCTTGCGATTTCCTGATCAAACTGGTTAGACCTCTGATAGCCCTGTTAAATTTTTGTGGATTTATGTGTTAGTGGTAGCAGTTTTATATATGAGAAGGTCAGTGCTTCAAACATATACCACATACAGTTCACAATGAAGTTATAATCTAGTTTTCGGTATGTAAAATAACAGAAGTTAGAGAATGTTTTTGTCTTGCCAATTTTGCTAAATATTCTTTAAAAAATAAAATTCAGATGTTTTTATTTAATAAAATTTTCAATTATTAATTTATTAATAATGATAATAATAAAAATAATAATATTTATTTATTTACGTTTTTCAAGTATTTTGAGCCTTGATTTCTTCCTCTTACTCATTTTTAATTGCATTTCACTTCCAAATTCTTTTAATGTTGTACATCAAAAAAGGTAAATTTATTTTCTGTAATAGCTAATTGATAAATCTTTCCCATGAATTTGTATATAATACTCTTAGAATAGATTAACGACAACTTATGCCCTTTCCCTTTTTCTTGAAACTGCTAGAGAGACTTGTATTTAGCAAAGATGTTTTTACTTTTGGAGCTTGTACCCTTTTCGAAATTATTCTGCAATTTTTTTTTTAACTAGCAAAAATGTTTGCTAGGAGTGTTCTTATTTTGACTGATTGAAAGTATTTACCTGGAAATTTATGGCTTTAAGCTTATATTTTGCCAGAGATAGTTAGCCAAAATGAGATACGATTTTTGTGTCAAAACTTTTTGAGTGTTGCCAATGCATTAATTTGCTTAAGGACATTATTTTTAGAATTCCCGAAAGCTATGCTTTAAACTCTTTATTTATCAAGCACGACTTTAATTTTAATCTTCGATCTTAATTTTTAAAACGATTTTTATTCAAAAAAATGGAAAAATTTTTATATATGAACTTTGTATGAACTACTGACTTAATAAAAACCAACAAAATAAATTACCTGTTATATTTGAAACTACGGAATAAAAACATGCCTAGTATGTAATATACACAGTGCTGAACACAGTGTCGATGTTGCGTTTTACACAGTGTTGATGTAGCGTTTTACACAGTGTTGATGAAGCATTTCATTTTCAAGATTTTATAACTAACTCTATAATATTCTGCAGAAATTCTTTGTAGATGGATTTCAACAAATGAATGGTATTGCTAATATGAAATAACAGTAGCAATTTTTTTTATATGTAAATAACCTTCCACTACTTAATTTGTTCCTAGACTGGCATAACATTTTTGTGCACATATCACAAACAACTTATTATTTTTTGCTAAACTTCAAATATGTTGCTGGAAAGGTTTTCCCTGGTGGATTTATTTTTTTCAGGAGTATTTATGAACACTTCTAATTTTTCTGTTTGTATTTGGTAAAATTTAAGTTTTATTATGGTTATCGGTCTGGTCAATTATTTTAACCAGCTGTTTGATTATACTTAAGACTTTTCTTTTGTTCAGAAATTAAGAGAAATTTTAAGAGGTTTTTTAGTTATGTTTCATTTATCTTATTGTCATTTTTATTGCATTTATTTTTGGGGAAATATAGCTGCTTAACCAGCCTTAGGATGGTCACTGAAAGAAATTAGTGTTGTTAAATATTCTTTAATAATTTCAAAAATTCTTTAATAATTTCCAAAATTTTAGTTTTAGTAAGATTTAAAAACTTCCAATTTGATGGCAGCACAAGAGATCATGAGACATTTATAAATTTTTGACTCAGTTTCATTTTGCAAGAACAAAGAAAAAACACCTGTAAAAATAAAGCAATATTTACTTTTTGAATTATAAAATTTAAATTGAAAAATGGTGATGTGTGTTAATTTTACGGATAAATTTTTTGAACTATAATATAAAGTATTATACCTATGTCTTGGAAATGTTTCATTACAGTGAAGTTATATTGGTTTAAATTTTAATATCTTATTGTGATTTCATCAAATGACAAGGCTTTGTTTACTCGCTGTTTCTTAACAAAATTTGAAAATAGAATACCACAAGATTAGCTACAGATTTTACGAAGAAATAAAGATTTTTTCATATTTTTTAAGTTTTTCAAGGTGACATGAGCTTATAGCTAAAATTTTATGGCTACTTCTCAAGAAAGTAAATTTCTTTTTTTGCATTTTTTGCATTTGCCAATTGGACCTAATTTCTCAAAAAGTTTACATTTCGTTTTTGTTTAAATACGTACCTTACATTAGGAAATTTGAATATAGCACTTGGACAAATACGCTATGTAAATCATGCCATTATATTTTCTCAAAAATTTTCAATGAGGCTTTCACATAAAAATTACTGCCATGTCTGAGATTTGGACTCACCATAAAATCCTTGCCTTCTCAAATTGGCCTGAAGAATATCACAATGGGCTATCTGCACTAAAGCTTATGATCATGAAAGTTTTTTATCGTAAAAGTTTGTGACCTTGAAAGTTTGTTATCATGAAAGTTGGGGATTTTCAAATTTTGGAACTATAAAAGTTGAAGTTCATAGAAACTTGGAATTCTAAAGTAGTAGCACTGAATATCGTTTTTACTTAGCCATATAATACATATAAAAGTATTTAACCCAGAGATATAGTTTTATATTTTTTTACTTTTCTCTTAATATATTCACGCATAGTTAAGCGTGGTCAATTTTACTTGTTGAGCTATGAGGATATACAGATTTACAAATCTTTTTGAAAAAATATCAAGCTTGTTATTTCAAGTTATTTTACAGTTTTTTTTTTTTTTAATAATTTTTCATTTTTTTCAGAAAGAATAGACACATCAATTATATACATGTAAAAAATTAATAAATAAAATATTAAAATATTAATTAAAATATTAATTAAAATATTAATTATTTATTAAAAAAGTTTAGTAATGTCAGCAAGTGCCAAAATATTGCTGATCTAATAATCTTTTATGTTATTCTGTAA